>LOEQ01014878.1:9655-24851 GCA_001685075.1 Bramus lutescens
TTTCTTTATTAACCAATGAAAATAACACATAGACAGATGACCCACCTACATCAAATCACTAAGAATTTCTCATTATGTTTTCTTAAACAATTGGCTAAGGGTGGTTTTATGCAAAATGGTTTGGGCCCATTCACAGATTAAGAAAATATCCTTCAGGTTTTCCCTCAGACTGATCTACTGGAGGAATTACTTTCAACTCTGGGTTCCTTCCATTCTGATGACATTGGCATATGTCATGTCGACATAAAATTAGCTAGCACAGCAAGAAAGTATGGGTTGTCTGTGGTGACTTCTTGAGACATCTTGATGGGAATGACCAGAATGCAAGGGAACCTGTGATTGATATATTTACCCAGGTCTTCCCTCAGTGACTCAAAACTCACAGATTGGAGGAGAGGTACTATTGGTTCAGCTACCTTTCCAGAAACTACCTCTAGCTGAGGATCATGTGTTCAGACATGATCTTGTGAAGACCATTTCAATTCAAATGATAAAAATTAGTGATAAAGGATTTAAGACTGCTTAAAAAATTAACTTCTTAATATTTTTGTTTGAATCTATGGTTATATAGCACATTCTTTAAATGTGTTATTATTTTTACCTAAAGCTTTCAAATTTCTGTCTATTAGCTTCTGAAGTACAATATTTATCTGTGTAGTTATACTTATTGACACTTTATTTAGTGATTCATGCATCTATTTATGTAGTGTATTTGTGCTGTGTGCTTGTATATGTTTATGTATGTGTATACACAAATACACAGAGGTCTTTCCTGCCCCATTGTTTCTAGGGGTGTTCTTGTGCCAGAAGTTGATGTCTAATGTCTTACTCAATTGCTTGTCAATGTAAGTACTGAAGCAGTGTTGAACAAGGTGATTTTCAATTTTGCAAGTTTAATTGACAGGTTCTTTCAGAGAATACCTTTACTTACTCCCAAATGTGAATTTTTGCAGTCTGTTAGGATCATAAGTATTGGAGATCCAAACTCTGGCCATCATGAATATTTGAGTAATGCTATAGCCACTGAGCCATCTACATCTCTTTCTATTTTTTATTATTATTGCTACTACATCTGAATGATAAAATACTTTTGGCTAATTTGATATTATATTATTCCATGGCCCCTTGTCACCTGTGGCAGATTCTCTTTTGTTTAAAGTCTGAACAATATGTTACTGTATGTGCATACATTTTAATCTTCCATTTTTCCAAATGTAGAAGGTTAGGTTTTTCTCATATTTAGGACAATAAGAATGATGCTGCATTGGGAGCCAGAAAGAAATGTTACTTTAAGATCCAAATATCAACTCTTCTGAATGTACAGTTGTAATCAATGCTTGAAGATGGTTAGTTTAAAAGTCATTGTGTGAGGATGTAAAACTTTGCTTAATCTGTCATTGAAAACCATGAAATATTCACAAAATATTTTATAGAAAGCTCTTTTTTTTTCTTTTTGAGATAAGACCAAAAGATGAATTTATATAGGTCTTACTTGTATGCCAGGAAATAATTTTTATAATTGAACTCAAAACTGCTGACCTGACTTAAGTCCTTTGCAATTCAGAAAAGGCACTTATGTCACAAAATTTAAGATGTTCCAAAGATCAATAAGCTATTATTAGCAAACTGAATTGTAAAACGCATTCAAAACTCATTAATGTACGAGGAATTCTTCCAAATGTTTCATAGACATTTTTAGAAAGAGGATTTTTTATTAAAGGGATTATGCTAAATTTTTGATTCAAATACTTGTTCAAATATGGTAACCCATTGCAATCACCATCTCTAAATCTGTCTGATGAATGACAGAATTATTTCATGGTTTTGTATTGTTATTGATAAAAATATTTTTGAAAGGTTCTGGTCAGAATTATAACCTCAGAACAGGCTGAGGGTTTTTTTATATAAGCAACCATCATAAATATTATTTCTGTTGATATTATTAAGTAGTGAGACATCATTCCCTAAATTAATTAATTTTCAGTTGGGAGGAATCAAAAATAAAGTATTAAATTAGAATGAGTATGATTTCACTTGCCTGTTCCTTTGGAACAACCATCACAAATGAGAAAAGTTGATCAAAGGAAATACCATATAAAGGAGGCAGTGTTTTCCAGACACAGCAAGACATTTGCCTGAAGGTGACTTTTCACAGATGATATGGGAGTCCCCTCTGTATGCTGTGAACACCACTGGCTAATAAAGAAACTGCGTTTGACCAAGGGTTTAAGAGAATATATCCAGGCTAAAAGAGATACACACAGAGAGAGACTAGGAGGAGTCATGGAGACACCATGTAGCCACCCGAGGTAAAAGATGCAAGTCACCAGCTGGAACCTTCATGGTAAACCGTGAGCCTCATGGTAAAACATAAAATAATAGAAATGGCTTAATTTAAGATGTAAGAGCTAACTAGAAATATGCTTAAGCCAGTGGCCAAAGAATACTACAATTAATATAGTTTCTTTGTGATTATTTTGGGTCTGGGTAGCCAGAACAAGCAAGCAGCCTCTGACAACACACAAATATTACAGAAAAAGAGATATTATANTATATATATATATATATAAAATTGTACATAAAATGATCCTTATATAATTGTTATTTAAAATTGAAGAGCTCATGAGATTGACAGTATTAACAAGATTTGCTCATTTGACTTGAGTCTTATAAATCATGGAGATCTGTTTTTATCTGTATCCAGAGGAAGAGTGATGCCATTTATACTAAGAAAAAGAACATGACTTAAGGTAATATAATCCTCCACTGACTGCACAACAGAAATGAATTTGCATTTTCAAAACAAAGGCATATATGTGTGTGTTTATTTATATATGTATATATGCATGCATAACCTTCTCATCATAAATTCATTCATATCAAACTTATGTTGCTTTAGAACAAAAGGCAGAGGAGACCTTGAAGAAAGATGATTCCAATTTCAATACTCTTCAACACTTACAGCATCTTGAAATTCAAATACTTCAGCTTTTCTCTTATAGAGGTAAACAAATTTCTATTGTTTTCATAGATCCTTGAGAAAAAAACTGACCAAATAGAATAGAACAAAATTAATGGTATATGAAAGGGAGAATTTGATGCAATCATAAAATAATGTAATTTAATGATTGAAGTATAAAATTTCTTTCTATTAGAAGCTTAGTTTCAGTTGATTTTTGTACTAGAATTTCTATGATTCTTTCTTAAAATCATGCCTTCAATATAATCTAATTATAATTATAATTTACATAAGTATATATGTTAATTTCTATATGTGTGTATAAACACATAACACACACACACACATATATATATATATATTCACATACAAAGATTTTTAGTTATACATAGAAGGAAATATAAAAAATAAATACATGTAAAGTTGGTACATAAAATACAGTAAACTTTGCTCATTTATTTTATGAGAAAAAGTGTTGTAAAGAATGTATTGCATTATGAATATTATAAGTGGGATGAGGAGCCATCTCTAACTTCTTTAAATTTATTCTACCATTACTGTAAAATAATCCTTTTTGTACATTGTGAATATGTATTACTCTCATTGGCTCATTAAAAGTCAACTGTCCAAGGCATGAAGAGGTAAGGTTGGAGAAGAAGACTGAGAGACTACTGGGAAGAAGGAATGATATGCAGAGGAACAGTAGATGAATGTTCTGTGCTAAAAATGGGAACAACCTTGAGGTAGAGGATTGATAAGAAATATGGGTTAATTTTAGTTGGAAGACCTAGATAACAATAAACCTAATCAATCAACTGAGGTTATATTATTAATAATGTCTCCGTGTGGTTATTTTGGAGAATGCTAGAGGGACAGATATGTCTGCCTACAGATTGCTCCTAAGTATGAGTCTACATATATGCCTATAAAATCTAATAAAACTTAAGAAAATTTTCCAAATAAAACAAAAAAAATGGAGCAAAGCATATTTTCTATTTCCACAGTCACTCATGCTGGTTTCAAGCTACTGCATGCAGGCTTGAGCCACCATTGTGAGCATTGTCAAGAAACAATGAGCCAAGCCATACATTAGATTTGAGGTTTTACTCATACAGAAAGAAAATCTTACAGATACATATTAAGGAGAGATTCATATGGAAAAAGTTCTAAAGGAGTTATTATATCCATAAAAATTAGGCTTTGGAAAGAAAAGAGAAATGGCATAGGCTGTCATAAAAATAGCTAAAAATATTAAAGGTTTTATAAAGAGAGAAATAACAAAATAATAACAAAAATAAGTCACTTAGAGATGGAAAATACAGAAAGGGTCTGGATCATTTATGTTATTGTGCTGTCTTTGAGTTTTTTGCATTGCTTATGAACAAGCAATAGTTACTAAGAGACACTGAATTATGAAAGCTGATCAATTAAATCAACATATATATTTTTTAAAAATTACTTCAAAATGGAAGCCATAAGATAGCATTCTTTGGGGAAGAGGTTTTGCTTTTGTTCCCACATAAAACAAAAGAGTATGCATTTGTTCTGGGTTGAAAAAGATCAGATTTATTTGAGAAACAATTCTGGAAAATTCTGGCTACAGATATAAAAAATTAAATCTTAAAAAACCCAGTAAGACATGTAAATATATTTTACCTACTCAAACATATAACAAAAAGCATTTTGGGTAGCATATATAACACACAATCTATACTTGTGTTAATATAGACATGTATGTTACCTTTGAAACTTTATGTATTTTCAGAGCAATAAGACCACAATCCAGTATCATTATCAAGTCTTCCATACTCCTATTAGAATGTCACCATAAACTATGCTTAAGGCATTCACCTGCTTTCCTAACCCAAAGTACCAAAGTCCATATTACTCCAAAGAAAAGCATGCTCAGGCCTATCACAGCAATTCCCCACTACACTGGTACCAACTTCTGTCTTAGTTAGGGTTTTCTATTGGTGTGAAAAGATACCATGAGTATGGAACCATCACTTATAAAGAAAACATTTAGGGCTGGAGAGATGGCACAGCGGTTATAAGCAATGCCTACTTTTCCCAAAGGTCCTGAGTTCAATTCCCAACAACCACATGGTGCCTCACAACCATCTGTAAAGAGGTCTGGTGCCCTCTTCTGACCTACAGGCATACACATAGACAGAATACTGTATACATAATAAATAAATAAATATTTTAAAAAACAAATAAAAAGAAAACATTTAACTGTGGTGGCTTACGTACAGCTTCAGAGGTTTAGTCCATTTTCTTGATGACACAGAGCCCATGCTACCATTAGCATGCAAGTGGATGTGGTGTGGAGCTCAGATTGCTACATCTTGCAAGCAACAGGAAGTTGATTAACTATCACACTGAGGGAAATTTGAGAAAAAGAGACCTCAAAGCCCACCCCCAAAATGACAAATTTCCTCCAACAAGGTTATACCCCGTAATAGTGCCACTCCCTTTGGGAGCCATCTTTTTTCAAAACATTATGTATGCATAGCTGACATTATTAGCGTTTTAAATATTTAATATGAGATAAGTTCTTCCCACTTCCAGATTTTCCATTTATGACTAACTTTTATGTCTAAAGAACTGTTGCACCTGTATGGCAAGACAGGACAACATATAATGCAATACATAGCAAAGTTGTTTATCAAACTTGTAATTTGGATACAAAAGGAGTTACTGAATTTGTATTCTAGCAAATAGAGTAAAACAAATTTTCTTGTAAAAGGAACTTCTACTACATATAATCACTTTCAGTAATTTAACAGGATGCAAGATTAACTCAAAAAATCAGTAGCCCTTCTTTACACAGATGATTAAATGGGCTGAGAAAGAAATCAGAGAAACATTACCCTCACAATAGCTACAAAAAACATAAAATATCTCAGAGTAAATGTAACTAAACAAGTGGAAGACCCATATGACAAGAACTTTAAATCTTTGAAGAAAGAAATAGAAGAAGACACCAGAATATGGAAAGATCTCTCATGCATAGGGGTAAGTAGAATTAACATATTAAAAATGGCAATCTTTCCAAAAACAATCTACAGATTCAAGGCAATGCCCATAAAATTCCCAGAAAAATTCTTCATAGGACTTGAAGAAGAATACTTCATATGGAAAAGCCAAAGATAGCTAAAACATTCCTGTAAAATAAATAAGCTTCTGGAGGCACCACAATCCCTAACTTCAAACTCTACTACAGAGCTTCAGTGCTGAAAATTCAAGGTATTAGCATAAAAATAGACAGGAAGGCCAATGAAACTGAATCAATCCACACCATTAAAAACACCTGATTTTTGACAAAGCAGCAAAAAATATAAAATAGAAAAAGAAAGCATATAAAACAAATAGTGTTGGCATAACGGTATATCAACATGTAGAAAAATATGAGATAGATCCGTAATTATTGCCATGCCCAAATATCAAGTCCATATTGATCAAAAACCAACCACATGATCCTCAGAGAAGAGAAAGTGGAAACTATTCTTTACATATTGGCACATGAAACCACTTCCTAAATATAACCCCAATATCACAAATACTGAGAGAAACAATATGGGACCTTTGAAACTGAGATTGTAGTGATGAGGGAGGAGAGCAGACCTGCTTTTCTTCCTGCCCAGCTCCTGCATGGCTAGCTTTACACCCAAAATAATTTATACAGAAACTGTATTCATTTAAATACTGCCTGGCCCACTATTTCTAGCCTCATAATGTCTAAATCTCACATCTTAATTACCCATTTCTGATAATCTGTATGTCACCACTAGGTCATGGATTACTGGGAAGATTCTAACCTACGTCCATCTCGGGCCAGAGCTTCATGGCATCTGCCTCACTCTGCTTTCTTCCTCCCACAATTCTGTTCTGTCTTCCCCACATACCTACGTTCTGACCTATCAGGCCAAGCAGTTCTCTTTATTAATTAACCAATGAAAGCAACAGATAGATAGAAGACCCTCCTGTATTATGAGATCATTCTGTAAAAGAAATAATATGGTCAACAAGACAAAATGGCAGCCTACATAATGGGAAAAGATATTCACCTACCCCACATTGGACAGAGAGAGGGCTGATCTCCAAAATAGACAAAGAACTCGAGAAATTAGTCATCAAAAGAACAAATAATCCAATAAAAAATGAGGTACTGACCTAAACAGAGAATTTTCAACACTTGGCTCTAAAATAACTGAACGACCCTTANTCTTTATTAATTAACCAATGAAAGCAACAGATAGATAGAAGACCCTCCTGTATTATGAGATCATTCTGTAAAAGAAATAATATGGTCAACAAGACAAAATGGCAGCCTACATAATGGGAAAAGATATTCACCTACCCCACATTGGACAGAGAGAGGGCTGATCTCCAAAATAGACAAAGAACTCGAGAAATTAGTCATCAAAAGAACAAATAATCCAATAAAAAATGAGGTACTGACCTAAACAGAGAATTTTCAACACTTGGCTCTAAAATAACTGAACGACCCTTAGGGAAATGCTCAAAATCCTTACCCATCTGAGAAATGCAAATAAAAGAACTTTGAGATACACACCTATAAGAATGGCCAAGATCAAAAACACTGATGACAAATTATGCTGGAGAGGATGTGGGGTAAAGGGAACACTCCTCCATTGCTGTGGGAGTTCAAACTAGTAAAGTCACTTTGGAAAACAATATGGTTATTTCTCAGAAAATTAGGAAACAACCTACCTCAATAGCCAAATGATGTTCAAACATACCACAAGGACTTGTTCAACTATGTTCATTAGCAGCATTATTTGTCATAGCCAGAACCTAGACACAACCTTAATGCCACTCAACAAAAAATATTAGGAAAATTAGGTATATTTGTAAAACGGTGTAGTACACAGTGGAAAAACATAATTACATATTGAAATTTGTGGACAAATGGATGGATCTAGGAGCATCATGCTGAATGAGGTAATACAGACCCAGAAAGATAAATATAATAAGCACTCAATCATAAATGGCTTTTAGAATAAAGTAAAGTAAACCAGTCTACAATTCACAATCCCAGAGAACCTAGACAACCAAGAGGACCCTAAAAGAGACAGACATACATGGATATAATCTGTATGGGAAGTACAAAAATATAAGATCTACTGAGTAAATTGGGAGCATGGGGATTGTGGGAAAGGAAGCAAGGGGAATGAATAAAATTAATAACTTAATAAAATCAATTTAAAAAGAAGTATGGTTTAATTTAAGTTGCAAGAGCTAGTTACCCACAAACCTAAGCTATTGGCTACATGTTTGTAATTAATAATTTTCTTTGTGGTTATTTGGGACAGTGCTGGAAGTACAGAAAAGTCTGCCTACATTCCTTGATGACTAAAGATAATGAACACATGCAAAAACCTTAGTGACCATTTATTCTTCCCATAGGAAAATGTATGCTCGTCTCTCTGTGTATTTGTTGATTGGCAAGTACGTGTTTTCATAAAAAAATTGTATTTCTTTGCAAATTCTTGATATTAGTTTCCTGTCTGTCAAAGCTGGTAAAGATTCCTTCCTTACAGCAGGATATTTTTTCTTCTACTTGGTTTGGTCGTCTTTGTTTTTCTTTTTGTTTGTAGAATCCTTTAATAACATGTTATTCTTTTAATTTATTTTTGAGGCTAGTATCCATGTTAATGTTTTATTTCTTTGTTTCAGAACAGTCTTTCCTACACTTATATCCTCATATAGTTTCTACATTTTAATTTAGAAATTTTATCCACATGAAGTTGATTATTGTTTTTTCTAGGTCTGTGAAGAATTGTGTTGGGATTATTATGGGGATTGCATTGAATCTATAGATTGATTTTGGTAGGATTGTCATTTTTCTTATGTTAATACTACCTTTCAAAGAGCATAGGAGATATTTTCATTCTCTGGTATTTTCTTCAATTTCTTTATTTAAAAACTTAAAGTTCTTTATGGATAGTTCTTGTACTTCTTTGGTTATTATTAACTCAAGATATTTTATGTTATTTGTGGCTATTGTGAAAGGTGATGTTTCTCTGACTTCTTTCTCAGCTTATCATTTGTAAACAGGAGGGCTACTGCTTTCTTTTTTTTAGTTGATTTTGTAACCTGCCATATCAATGAAGGGATTTATCAGCTGTATGCATTACCTGGTAGAGTTTTTAGGATCACTTAGGGGAGGGTCACTAGCCTTGTCCTGTAGTCAGACTGATGAATATCTTAAATGTCACCATAGAATCTTCAGCCAGAAATTGATGGAAACAGAAGCAGAGACCAGTATCAGAATACTCTACTGAGCTCCCATAGTACAGCTGAAGAGTGGGAGGAATGAGAATACAAGAAGAAAGGCCCAGACCATGATGGGTACACCCACTGAACAAAACTACCTGTGATAATGGGAGCTTAGCCACACCAGCTAGACTAGGATTGAACAAGCATAGAAACAAACTACTTCCTCTCAATGTGGTTGACAGTTGCAGGGCTGGGGAAGACTGAAGGGTCACTGACAGTGACATGGGGATTCATCCCTAATGCTCTTATTGACCTTTTGGGACCCTATTCTCTTTGGAAGGGTACCTTGCTCAGGGTAGATATGGTAGCGAGGACCTTGGTCCTTCCACAAACAATTTGCCTTACCCTCTCTAAAAAGTGAATACAGGTGGGGAGGGGTATGGGGAGGGAATTGGAGGATAGGAGGTAGTGGGAGCTTGGATTAGTAATTAAAATTTTTAAATAATAGTAATAATAATAAGTATTATTACTTCAGATTTCATACAAAGACATTTGTTCACTTACTAGTGTTTTTTAAATATAAGTTTTAAAAGTAGAATGAAAGACATGCATTGAATGTGATTTTTCTGTAGGTGGATATCCAGTTTTCCAAATATTATTTGTTGATGAGCTGCTTTTGTGAAAATACAAAAATAGAGTAAATGTTGGAAATTAGAAACACTTATTTGCTGCTACTGGGAATGTTAATGATTAGATCATAATTTCATTAGTACAGAGATTCTTCAACAAATTAAAAGAACTGCCAAGTGATTCAACTGTAACATCCCTGTTAATATGCTCAAAGGATGTTGTATCATTTCACAGACATACTTGCACAAATTTTATGCTGTTGTATTTCTAATAGCATGTAATTAGAACTATACAAAATAAGTAGAGATGATTGTTCAATAGAAATGTGACATGTGCATATAAGGGTATTTTATTAGCAAATCTAAATAAAATTATAAGGATGTGGGGAAGTGTATGTGCCTGAAAATGATAATATTCTGTGGTATAAGCCTAATGCAAAAGAGAAGTAGAAAATATGAGGGAGTGGAAATGCTGAAAGGAAGGGGAGTCATTAAATTATGATTCAAAAATGTCAGAATTATGGCTAGCTTATTATATACTATTTTTTGCAAATATTTTAAAGGAAAAGTCTTGTATTCATTTAATATGAGACAACAATTTAAAAGAATAATCCTGCTAACAGTGACTGGGCTAGGGAATGGTTTGTTTTTTGACTCCTGTACATGCTACAAGAGTATTCTTACACAGGACTGAGATATCAATTTTCTTTCTGTTTGTTTGTTTGTTTGTTTGTTTGAGACAGGGTTTCTCTGTACTTTTTGGTGCCTATCCTGGAACTAGCTCTTGTAGATCAGGCTAGCCTCAAACTCACAGAGAACTGCCTGTCTCTGCTTCCTGAGTGCTGTGATTAAGGGCATGTGCCACCACCGCCTGGCTAAGATGTAATTTTTTTTAAATTTCAGATGACATTAGATACATTCAGGATGCAATATCTCTTGAATCAGTTCTTCAGATTCAGTTTTAAGTGATTCAAGAATCTTGTGGTCGATTTTACTTTGGCTTTAAATTTACTATGTGTCCCTATAAATTAAGTAAATATTATTATATATGAATACTGTCTTTTCTGAGCATAATGGAATAACCACAATAAAGAATGAAAATCACTGTTAAATTTTTATATGCCTTAAAATGTAGCAATTGACTTCAGCTCTCTTCATTTCCTTAAAAATAATTGAGTTTGTATGAGTTCTGCTAGAAAATTCCAGGGTAACTTGGCTGAAACTCCTAAAGTTATACTTACTCATTGATCTGTTAGCTTTACATTTGTTTCATACTCTTTTCATCAACATCCCCCTGAAAGTAATATGCCATCCTATTTGCTTTATGTGTTAATAGAAAAAACTGAAAGCAATTAAGGCACAATTCAATTTAAGTGCAATGTGTAGTTTAAATGCAAATCTGTAAACAGTTATTGTATTTAGAGTTCATCATCCAAATGGAACCAAACTGACAGACAAAGCAAATTTGATGAATAGTCTTATTTTGCTTTATGAGTGTACATGTGTATTTGCATACATGTAAGTGTATATATGTATGTGTGCATGTGCTTTGCTCCTCATTGCCTGAAAAAAGTCAAATATTTAATATTGTCAAACTGCAGAACTAAAATACAGGACTCAGTGAATTTACTTGTCAAAGGCAGAAGACTGGTATACCTTGAGCATAGAAAGAAGTCTTTCTATTTGTATCATTTTATTATCTTATTCTCATATTATTTTAATACTTAATATATTGGATATAGCAAAAAGGAACATCTTCATTTGAATATTTAATGTTAAAATGAGTTATGTCTCTAGAAAAAGTAACACAATAGATTAAGCCAGGATAGTAGTAGAAGGTTGCAGGGGCATATTAAAAAATGCACTGGATTTCAAGGCTTATCATCAGAATTCCAAAGAAAAGCTACATACTTATCTTTGAAGACTGATTTTTTTCTGAAGTGTATTGTATGAAAACCTTTTATGATAATGATAATTAATTCATATTTTACTTAAGTCTGAAACAATGTGAAGTGTTATCTCATTTTTTTGATGATCTAATGAAGCAGGTCTTAAAATATGTGCATTTGATTTATATTCCAAAAATTAAAGGATAATTAAAATAGTTTGACAAAACATATAATCATAGATATTTTATTCTGTTAAATATCTAGATTCTAATAGTAAATTAATATTCCATGAATACAGGCAGTCATATAAATATTTCCTATGTAATTGATGAATGCCTCTGTCTACATTCATGAAGATGTTCTGAAAACTGTGGAGACAATAAAAGCACACAAGCAGTTTTTCTATTGGTCAGCATAATGATACTTTAGAAACAGCATTAGATATATAATTATTTAGGCATCAAATCATTTAGGGGTAAGGCAAAAGTACTGGTTTATCTACAACAAATGAAACTCTCCTGAAATCTTATCTTTAATCATGTGAAAACACTGGTTATAACAAAGTGTCTGTGACAGCTTACTTACCACTGTAATCATTGATTTCAGTAATGGAACCTATTTGAAAGTTTAAAAGAGGCAACTCAATGGAACTGAAATTTAAGAAGATAGATGAAATGAAACATCTCTACAGTCACCTCCCAGAAAGTGACTTTTTAATTAAATGCTTTCTGACCATCCTTGGAGTATGATTGCCTGGATAACAAAAATTACTGATCCAGGTTATACATTAGTTTAAGGTGTATTACCACCTTACCAGCACTGATTAGTTCCAATGTCTCCCGTGTTCTATAATGATACTAGTTATTGCAAGCTTGCTCAATCATATTAAATCATGCAATTTCTTATCCATAGCTATTATTTTTAACTTTACCATAATCTCCTACTTGATAACAAATGAAAAAAATACAGAATTCTTAAAACTTTATTGAAATCCACAGCACTACGCATGAGAAATCTACTTTCCCATTGTTAGTCAGAAGAAACTAAAGGAACTCAACAATATAAGCTATTGCTGTTTCACTTCGTTGCCTCCCAGAAATTGAAGGATTCTTGCTAAAGACATTACACACTTTGGACCAGGATTTGAAGGACTTGAGAGAGAATTGGCCTGAAATTCTCTTCATTTAATACTTTCTTTTCTAGTACAAAAAGCTGCTATTAAAGATGCTATGGAATAAAACAGTCACTAGTACTGCACAGATGGGGCACCAATAGACCATTACAATGGGCTTGAGTTTTCTACTCACACTCAGTGAATTAACTCATGGATAGAGAATGGCACCAATTTCAGTGAGTTGGCTTCCCACATCAGTTAACATAATGAAGACAATTCTGTTCAGGAACGTACACAGGCCAATTAAATGTACCAAATCCTTCATGGAGATTCTCTTTTCTGGCAATTCCACATTGTGTTTTGTTGGCAAATAAAGTTAACAATTACGGTATCTTTTAAAATATCTCCCTGTTTTTCTGCATGGTTGCCCTTATTCTAGAGCCATTTATTTCTTTGAACGTCTTCTTTGTCATGAAAAATCAGAAAGTATAATATAGGAAATATCAAAAATATTACTAATACAATATTACTACATTTTTCTAGTATTTTAAATATTTTCCATCCTCACAATGCAAATACAATAAAGAGAAATCAGACATTCTAATTGTGATAAATTTTTAAACTGTATTTTTTAAAACATGGCTTCCACTGCCAGATAGCATAGAGATATGGATGCTGAGAGTTTTTCTTTCTCTATCTCTTTTCTTTCTTATCTTGAACACTATCCCACAGAATGTTGTCATTGGTATTAAGAATGTCTTTCTGACCCAATTGACCTATATAGAAAAATTGTCACAGGCACATACAAAGTTTTATTTCCATGGTGATTTTAAAACTCATAAAACTGTGACCCAAGGTCAATAATTATGTTTGAGAGTGGGCAGTCAGAAGACTTATGAATATTTTGCAAAATATTTTTAGTAATAAACTCTTTTACTTTAAGATCAAACTGCAGGGACTCATAATATCCAATAAGAGTTTGACATTTGTAGCAATTAAGTATTTCCCACATTCTCACTATATTACTAGGTAGAAGGTGTAGAAAATTGTCTGAAGTACATTTTACATGAAAGCACTAATCCTGTTTATAGTTTCTCTCAAACAATTAGAAGAAACAGAGTCAGTATTCATATTTCCTACCCTAACTTTAATGACTAAAACACATTTACATTTATTTAAGTGAAATTATAATGTAGAATAAATGACTTAGGTGTGTCTTTAAGTATCTGTCTATCTGAGAATAGAGACTTCACACCTATATTTATTTTCTGTATTTTATTCTTGCCTAGTTAAATTTCAATAACTTGATACATAGCTTTAGATCTGAAAAGATGTTCCAAGTTGAAGGAAACATATATCTTCATTAGACAGTAGCAAGAGATTTGATCTAAAGCAACCTATATCATAGTGAGACATAGAGCCATAAGACAAGGCAATTTTATTCAACATTTATCAATAGTCATATTTTAATGGGACTCCAGTGTATATGTACAGAGTTAAATATAATTTCTTTTGGGTTAAAATGACTTATGTCAGTTGATTCATGGTTCAAAAGTAAAAATGTAGAGAGAAAAGATATTTCTATCCTTTGCAAATGAGATAGAAATGCATGTATATGAAAAAATCAATCATAAAAACAAATTTTCTATATTTATTATGAATGTATTGCCAATATTTGTAGAAACTGAAGCTCTACAAAAAGTTAGCAATTATTCTAAAGCCTGTTTCCATTTTCTGTCCTTCATGTTTTTGGAGTTCATTATGTCTTCCCTCTTATTATTGTTCCATTCTAAATTACTGTGTCCAGATCTGGGTGACTGCCATGCATTAAATTATTTGAAAAGTCATATTGCAAAATATGTTTTGTCTTGGGTTCTTCTATTTCTTAGGGGAATATTTAGGTCTAGTTTTGAGTACAAATATAGTGGCTGAATGGATTTACAACTTTTTGTTTGTTTTAGTTTTTTGAGCCAGAGTTTCTCTATAGGTTTGGATCCTGTCCTAGAATTTACTCTTGTAGATTAGGCATGCCTCAAACTCACAGACATCTTCCTGTCTCTGCCTCCTGAATGCTGGGTTAAAGGTGTGTGCCACCATAACCTGGCTTAAATGACAATTTCTTAGGTGAATCACAATGAAAACTAATATTAAATTCTAAAACAGAAAAAAAAGAAACATTGCAATTAAAAATTCAATTGGAGTGACAAAATTCATGCAAAGCAAACTCCAGAAATTATTTTATGCATATACACATTGAAAATCCTACAGAAACCATGTAGTACAAGAAGGCAAATAACCTATATAAGCAATTAAAAAGTCATTGAAATATCTTTGAGTCACATTGCATATAACAGTGTTA
>LOEQ01014879.1:0-16838 GCA_001685075.1 Bramus lutescens
AAAATCTTCAGTATTGATTCCCCCCCCCCAGTTAACCTCAAATCCTAAACCAAACAGACATATCTTTAAGACTACCTTTAATAGTCTCCAAAAGGAAGCAGCCCAAACATTTATGTCTTCCCGAGGTTAGGGAATTGAAGCCATGGGGTGAGATGAAGCGGCAGCCGAGTGTGCTAATGGATGGGACACTGGGAAGTCGGGCTTCGAATTCACCCATGCTGATCTTCTCCTTTCGTCAGTGAGCAGGGAAAGCAATGGTCTGTTTTCCTTCTATTTGTTCTATAGTAACAAATGAACAGCAGATACCTATGTAGTTTCTCCCCCATACTTTTCTTCAATGTGTGTGTTTTCATCATGACCAAGAGACGGGTTCATTCATTCAGCAGGTCCTGAGTCAGAATGCACATATAAATCACTTAGTGGGCTTGGAAGATTCAGCAGAGAGCAGGCAACCCGCAGCACTTTTCCCATAGAGATGACAGTCTAATGATACTGTAACAGCTTTGATCAGGATAAGACAAGAGGAAAGGGCTAAATTAGATAGTAGTCAGATGATGTGGCTATCGTAGAGTTACCATTGCTGGGATGAAGCATCATGACCAAAGCAACTTAGGGAGAAAAGGATTTCTTTGGCTTATGCTTCCAAAACACTTCTTATCATTGAAGAAAGTCAGACAGGAACTTGGAGACAGGAGCTGATGCAGAGGCCATGGAGGTGTGCTGTTTTCTGACTTGCTCTTCATGGCTTGCTCAGTCTGCTTTCTTATAGAACCCAGGAGGACAATCAGCCTAAGGGTGGCATCACCCACAATGAATTGAACCCTCCTCCATCAATCATTAATTAAGAAAATGCCTTACAGGCTTGCCTACAGCCAGATCTATGGAGGCATTTTCTTAATTGAGGTTTCCTCCTCTCAGATAACTTCAGTTTGTGTCAAAATGACAGAAAACTCTAGCACAGCTGTCAAGGAGGTGATGATGAAGGCTGGAAGGTATTAGCTGTGCCCTGGCTAAGAAGTGATTTCCCCAGGTAGTGGGCTTCACACCATCAGGTTGTGGTTGCTATGGGGATTGAAAATACAACAGACTGGCATAGTTAGAGCTCAATGTGGAATTTGAAGGAAAATTCGCTACATGGAAAAGTCTAGATTTCCTTCAGGTATTGCTGGAACTAGGGTTGAGAATTATAGATTATGGTTTAATTTTGTTAAGATTACTTAGACTATACATGTGGGATGTCTGGATGGGAGACAAGATCTGCAATGTTTATGTGCTCTTATCCACCGCACACAGAGAGTTCCATAAGCACCGATGTTTATGTGAGTTTAAACACCGCACACAGAGGGTCCAAAAGCACTTGTTCCTTCTCTTCCAATGCTACGAAGCACTTGCCACCAAGCTTCACCTCCCAACCTTAGGAGAGGATGCTCTGGTCCAACATGAGAAAAAGGGAAGGAGCTGATTGAGGGCTGGTGTGGTAGTGTGTCACCTCTACCTGTTCCTCCCTTCAGATGCTGCTTAGTTCAGACACTGGGTTGGATGGCTTTGTTTTGCTTTGGTGCCAAAAATGATAAGAAATGGGCATTTCTCGGCTCTTTCCAGTTATGGAGACTGAATCCAGTTTCTGATATGGAAGAAGAGCTTTGGGGACAAAAAGAAAGACAGACAGACAGACAGACAGACAGACAGACAGACAGAGAGAAACTTCTCAATCTTCCTGACTAAATCAAGTGAAAACAAACTACTAAGAGAAAGTGGCAGAGAAAGTAGAGAGTGTCAGGATATAATATTTATGCATACTTACATATATGTGTGTATGTGATGTGTGTGAAATTGTCAAACAACAGCTATTCAATTAAAACTTAAAAGAACTACTTAATAAAAACATTGAAATTGTCTTGAAACATGTTGCAAAGTCTGTGCTCTTAACTCCTGCACTGTGGCCTTCCATCCATTTAAGGACGCTGTTAACGAGAAGGATCTAATTCATCCTGCCAGGTGTGTGTTTCTGAATCCACTCATTTGCACTGCAGAGAGAACATCTGCAGAGGTGGGGGCTGGAGAGATGGCTCAGAAGTTAAAGGCTGGGCTCACAACCGCAAGGACAAGATGAGTAGGAGGACTCCTGTGGCCTCCATTGAGATATGGATAATCAGTGTCCAGTGCAGGTGATAACTTTTTTGTTTGTTTGTTTCAAAGGATTATTGGGACTTTGCAGAACTCCGCTGAGTTCGCAGATGCCTTTCACTGCCGCAAGAATTCATACATGAATCCAGAAAGGAAATGTCGGGTTTGGTGATCTTCACAAGAAGCAGAGCATCCATGGCGAGACTTGTTAAAACCACAGACACAGGAACTCTCCCTTCAGAGAAATCGGGCCTGGGAAGTTTCTGCAGCTACTTGGGGGCAGTTCGCAAAGATGAGCACAAGCTAACGTACATGAAATTAGAGTATTGAATCCACTGTGAATGGAAGGGGGTGCTAGCCTAAGGTCTGTCAAATCAATCACTTCACTGTGTAAATAGTTCTTACTTTCAATGGCAGTATTACTGTTCATTCTGGTTCTCTTACAGACAGCAAGTCTAATGCTGTCTGTAGAGAACAGTGTTAACTCTTGAGGCAGAGTACAACTTCCGACCCGAGGGAGGAAGATGTTGAATGCAGCTGGGCACCAGAGCACAGCAATGATTTGCCTCGCCAGTCACTTTTGTTTGCATTCATGCTCCTTCGAAGCGCTCCCAAAGAACTCCCGTGCATACTGTGGCCTTAAGGCTTATGGAGTTTTGAACTCATTTTATCATACATAAGTTATTCATTCACTCATCATCATTCTGGTTTAAGCACTCTTATGGTAAAAGCGAGTATCTGAAACTCCCATCTTATCCACTTTAACAATGTTGAGATTCTTCCGCCCCTGAAAAATGTTTGAGCAATCTCTTGCTCACTCTGCCTCTCAAACTTGGTCTTCTTTTTTATTTAAAGGATTTGCAGTGATGTATAAAAAATAATCCTATATTTAATTATTAACTACATGTATGGCTGAATAACCATTGCTATAGTTAATCAGTGAATATTGAAGTTAAATGGCCAAGGTTGATAGTTACAAAGATCTGTAATGTGTTGTACAGGTGAAAATTTGGGACTTTTTAAACCTGTAAATCATTGGTGAGAAGCTTTAAGTACCGACTGTTAGGGCAAAGGTTACCACTGAACCACTGTCTAGAGATACATCATAGTTGTGGTTTACAAACAGCAGTTTCAAGATTAAGTCTGTCCCCAAGAGTGGCTATCAAAGGGCCTAACTGTATCTGTGTTGCTCCATGAGTCCTTATCTCTTCAGGTTTGTCACCTAATGGAAATATTTTGGTAATAAATCCAAGTTATGAGCCCCTTACTAGGCCTGTGTGCAAGCTATCTAGTTTTAGGAAGCCCATGTCTGAGTAGAGATGGGAGGCCTCCAGCAGGCTGGCTACTGGATTTCTACATTCTAATGACCCTGATTGGATTCCTCCCAAAACACATTTGCTTCCTTTCTTGTCCTGCTGCTGACTTTCATGCATTTAGCTGTCCAGTTAAGATTTTACAAAAGAGGTGCACTTCTACAATCCTTATTTTTCTATCAAAGGGTGAAAATGATAATATTTCTATTCAGTATATTGGTTTTCATGCCTATTGTAAAAAGCCCATTTGTCTGTAAAAAAATGTTACTACAACATAATATATAAAACTGTATAGAACAGAACTATACAGTTAGTGAATGGTCTCCCTCTGAACACAGCCCTGCAGCTACAACCTCTAAGAAATGGGACACTGTCCTAGCTCCCCACCATCATCACTTTGGTCCTCCACATGCATTATTCAAATCTCCAGTATCGTGTACTAGCTTTGTCCCATTTTGTCTTATAGCCAGCCATGCATTCTTTCTTATCTGACTTCTCTCTGCCTTACGTTTGTAAGACTTAGCTGTACAGTTGGTTTATGTGTGGATCTGTCAGTGTCAAATTGGAGTCTATTTCGTGGCGAGACTACAAATCTTCCATCCTGTTGTTGATGGACTCTTAAGAAGTTTCCTGCTTTGGATTGTTACAAATGGTACAACTATGCATTATGAACTGTGCTTGCATATTCATCTTTACTTGAATCATCAGTGGAATCACTTTCCCAAGTCTTTTAAAAAGTATCATAAACACTGGAAACAGCTTCTGACTAACCACAAAGATCCCTATTCTTTACCCTTTTACCACAAACACTATTATCACGGATAATTACAGTATACTTAGATCACTATTTCTTTTAAATCAACTTAAACACTCATGAGTATTATTTGTAGTGGTAGTAGAAGATTTTAATTAAACAGCTATCTTTGGAATATTTTTATCCCTGTCTGTGATAACAACTAAAGAGTCAGACAAGGAGAGTAACTAAAAACCAACTATAAATGACTGCTAGCATCTCCACTGCTAGTTCATTAAAGCATCTAGTCCCATTCCTATAGAAAAGCAACACCAGTGGCTACATCCCTACTGTACATATAATAAACCTTTGGGCTAAGGGGCATACAAAATTTAGAATATCAGCTTGTTCCCTATTCCTCACACATCCAGACATCACTTGATTTAGCTGGTACTCAGAGCCTTGTGGTCTCTTAATTCCTACCATTTGTCACGTTACCTAAAACTTTATATATAAAATTACTCAAAAGTCCACACCCCCCATGTTTAAGTTCTGATCAGGGAGAGTTTAGAAGCAGAAACGCCAAGGCTTGAGAGCTGCTGTAACCCAGCAGCAATAAGAGGACAAAGCTCCTAGCAATACATGTTGGGAAGAAGTCTGCTTCCATACCACAGTGTCGTGTGCAATACAAAAGGATGCTCCCCAGAAAGGTGAGGGCTTGTCCTACTTCTCCTCTGCCACTGCTGCCAAAGTGACCTTGGGCACATGTATATTCTTTGGGGCCTCTGCCTCTCTTACCCAAATAGAAAGCAATTAAATCCCAGCAGTTCGTACCAATGCTGCCTTTCCCTTGAATCTGCTACCCAGAAAACAAGGACCAAAATTCTAGCAAGCTTGAGGCTGTGATACTGTTACTACCAGGCATGTTGACAGGGCAAAAACTTGCTAATTTCCTCAAAGTATTTATAATTCCTGTAGCAATAGGTGGAGCTCTTAGAGTAGAAGGCATCTGTTCATTTGAAAGAAAATAAGATTCTATCGTGTCAGAAGAAGTATGATCAGAATCTTTTTATTAGTTCCTAGTCTCTGGGATAGAAAATAACAACAATTGTTTTCTTAATGTTGTTTCTACACTTAGTTGACTCTGTCGCAATCCTACCAATTCGCATGTAAACCCACACACACCATTTATGCCTTGAAAAAAAATTAAGATTAAATGGAACATTGGTTTCTATGCAGTCTTATACTTTCTTCATAGTTTCAAATTAAATCTTTTTTTTAAAGAATAATACGAACTTTCTAACTAACATGTTCTTTCAAAGGTAGCCAATTTGCTGATTGGATATTTCATCTGGCTACCAAATGTTAACAGGAGTTACAACCATAGTTGGGTGACTTACGCTGAAGCCCAGTGTGCACTGTCCCTAAACTGGAGAGCTGAGCCGTTCAGGTTATTTAGTGAACAGAGAGCCACATGTGACTGTTGTCCAAATGGCATGTTTATTGCATCTTAACTTTCTGTCAAATTATATTTTCTTAGTGTCAACTCCTTTGTGTTTTGCATTTCCTCTGAAACATTGAAAAGCAGCATCCCTGCCATTTTCAACCTCTTAGACAAAATGTGCTTTTATTTTGTTTGGGAAAGGGATCTTGGTTGTGGGGGGGGGGAAGATTGTTAGAAAAGTAAACGTTGACCCTTGCCATGAATAATGATGAGATCTCTCAGCACAGAAAACAAAAGGTCTGGAAAACCCAGTTGTTCGTGCCTGATGTTTATAATCCAGGGTTTTCTTTTTACCAAGAAGTGATCAAATTTTGCAGTTACCAGTCATGTTAAAGTTTTATTACACTCATATAAATGCACTTGGTTACATCTCCAATCTGATCATCTGACATTATAATACTAACATAATAATTCTAAGGCTGTTTTTCTTTATCTGGGAAAGCAAATACATCCATGGCCTGGATTATGACTTTCCTTAGGGAAAAGCTTTGTATATAGTATAAATGTTCTGGGTCTCCTGAATCACACCATCAAAGATGTAATTCTGCAG
Source organism: Bramus lutescens (assembly GCA_001685075.1). NCBI lineage: Eukaryota > Metazoa > Chordata > Mammalia > Rodentia > Cricetidae > Bramus > Bramus lutescens. The sequence continues at coordinate 6,228 of LOEQ01014879.1, forward strand.
TGTTCATGGAGCAATATAATACCAGAGAGGAAAGGAGAAAATCTGAAGAGAGAATGTGCAGGTTTGTCTAATGAAAGCGTGGGTACATAATGTTGAATACTCATTATCATTTCAACTTTAATGTAAATGTATTGCTGCATAGAAAAAGCATTGGAATGTGTGCCTCAAATTAATCAGAACTGGCCATGATGGTAGCAACATATGATATCCATTTTTATAAATTGGGGTTCCTGAATTTAGAAAATATGGTCATTTAAAAGGCAATTTTAAAATATTATTTGGAGAGAGGTGTGGTGATTCATAACTGAAATTCCAGGACTTGGGAGGCAGAGGCAATAGGATTACTGAGAGTTTGAAGCCAACCTGGAATCCATAGTGTTTTAGGTCTGCCTGGGCTACAAAATGAGATACTGCCTTAACAACAACAGCAAAACAAACAAACAAAAACCAGCAATTGTTTGGAAGATAAAGGGGAATGTAGATGGCAGGGAAATGGGAAGAACAATCACAAATCAAAATAAAATTTCCCATATTAAATCACAGTATGCAGCAAAACCTTGGGTGTTTCAGGCAAGCTAAGGCTTTGGTCAAGGTCTCTTCTCTTGGGACAGACATTCTCACAGTTTCTTAAGTTGCTGCTTAAGCAAAATGCTGAGAGCTTGGATCTTCCTCTTAACTGTTTCCAGTGGTTCTATGAGAAAGAGGCATGTGCTGTAGAGGGCTCACCCAAGGAAATACTAGAGTTGAATGATTCATATACTTCCTCTTTGGTGTTTCCCTAAAGTCAGACCGTTGCAATGCCAAACCCAGACAAAGGTCAAAACACAGAGTTCAAACTCGACACAGAAGTTAGACTGTCTACTGTCCAATCCAAGGGTTTTACCTGGTAGATATGTTATTTACCCGATGGCCAAAGGCTAAACTTGGAGGTGGAAAAGGGAAGAAAAGGCAGGACACAATTAACCCAGATGACTAGTTGCCTTGATGTGTTGATGCTTTAGGACTTTGGTTGCAATTGTGAAAATCAAACTCATGCTACATTAACAAAAATTGGAGATATTGTCAGTATGCATCACCTGATGTGCGGCAGGCATGGCTAACTCAGCCCTTTTCCAAGGCATCTCCTTCCAAATAAAGCTGGAGGCAGTCAGCAGCAACCTGCAAGTCAGGGGAAGGACAGAGTTCTAACTGCTCAATACACCTAACACACCTTAAGCTGTACTGTTCAAGAAAACATCTCTGTTATCACAGGGCATGGAGGGTGTAGGAGGAGGGATTATAGAAATCGGGATCTTCCACAATGCCTTACAGAAAGTAGGACCTTTGTCTCTTCAAGAGACATTTCCCAGAAACATATTTCTAAAAAGAAAGGAAAAGAGATATCCCATACTGCCCACACAAAATAACTTCTTAAATCTTTGCAGGTTTTACTTTGCATATTAAACTTCAAATAAATGCCATCTTAATTTGTCTTAGGAAAATGAAGGCATTTTGCCTAGCAGATTGGATATTGAAGGAAATTATTATTAATGAAAGATGATGGGCAGTCAGAACAATGTTTAGCATGATCCAGACACACAGTTTCAGTTTAGTATATTAAATTGTGAGATAATATTTGTAACTTCATTGTACAAGTGATATCTTTGAATGGAAGAGTTAACTGGTTTGTCAAAATCACTGATACTGACATGCCCAAGTTACTCTGAAGCCTAGAATCCACATAACCATCAAAGTTCTCTACCCAACTATGAAATGAATGTAGTCACTCAAAACAGATTTATTATTTAAAGACAAGAGTTCTGAAGCTATACATCATTTAAGAAATATTAATGAATAACAGTATACTTTCCAATTTTATTACATTATGTAATTCTATATTATTTATAAAGAACATTAAATGATCAAGAAATTGTTCAATTATCTCCTATTTTTAAAAATAAAATCACTAGTAAAANTATACATCATTTAAGAAATATTAATGAATAACAGTATACTTTTCAATTTTATTACATTATGTAATTCTATATTATTTATAAAGAACATTAAATAATCAAGAAATTGTTCAATTATCTCCTATTTTTAAAAATAAAATCACTAGTAAAACAACAGTAGAACATTTGACTAACACTACACTTGCCCAACATTGGCTTGACTATTTATTGATCAAACATTATGCATTAAAGTACCTACAAATCTGTGAAATGTTTTTCTAGGTCTATAGAAGAGAAAACTAAGTGAAAACAGCTTACCTTTTCATATACTATACACTAAAAATATACATAAACCTATAAAGATGTACACAGAACTCTAAATTTGGGGATATTCTTTCTAACGTAAGAAAAATATTTTAGAGAAACTTGTATTTGATGATATGGATGGAATTTTTACAATATAGAGAAGGAAATATTCCCAATCAATGGTACTTTGCAGGCAAAATTAAGCACAAAATAGTAAGAATTTGCTCCTAAGATAGCAGAGCTTACCTTCAGCAGTAGAAGAGTGTACATTCTTTACCCAGCTACTCTTTATTTGCTCTTGGATTTTTTTATGTGTATTGTACTGACAAAAGTCTTTTTTATTTGCTGTCTGGATGTCTTATGTTGTTGAAATTGATGCATCTTCTTTCTACTTTGAAAGATCCCCATACATTCGCTGCATTTGCTAGAAGCAGGATGGTAAAGATAAAATCTACCGTGTTTTTAAGAAGGCAGTAGTACTCTGTTCAATTTTAGATCCTGTTGCTAACTTATTACACTGAACAAATAACAAATTCACTTGCATTGTCACTGTCTCAGAAAGCAAACCAGGACTAAGTCTTCCTGGAAACCAGAAGGTAGCAGATGGCACTATACAAAGCAAACTCCTTAGAATGGGCAAAGTTAGCAGAGCACTAAGGTGTGAAGTCAAGGAGGAATCTCAGCCTGGAGAGAGAAACACTGACTCAGAGTTTTAAAGCTGAAACTAAGATTGGCTGAAGGACCACACAGTAAGCAATGGCACCTTTCCACTTCCATTTCCTCACCTACAAAAGGGCCAAAATCATAGTCCTCTATGGGGAAGGACACCAGACCAATTGCTAAGAATTTCAACTATACTGAAGCTTGATGCTGTGACCTTACCTCTAGCACTTCCCAGGCGCTGACTACATTCTAAGAATCTTGAAAACTGCAAGGGTTTTGTCTAAACGGTTATTTTTATTATATTATCTTTTATGTTGCTAAAAGAAGTCACTTGCTTGATCTCTTTGAATCATTTTTCTCACCAGACGCTTTTGAAACAGAAAAGACAAGAAATGCAATCCTTTAAGTAGGGATTTCTTCAAAGATAAAAAGAGCAAGAACAAGAGCACACTCAAAAAAAAATGAAGCTTGGAGAAAGATGAAATTAGGGGCACATGGCTTACAGCTGGTTATACTAGCATCTCTTTTGCTTTGCTGAGAAATATACCATTTGAGACCAGAAAACCAGGGCGAAACGGTCTGGTGCCCTGAAGCTTAATTTCCATAGTAGTAAAGTTTACAGATGTAAAAACATTTTGGCAGCTGGATATGTGGTGTGTGGAAGAGGACACCTTGCCACCTTTATCCAGAAATGCCCTTGGGATAATTTCCCAAACCTATAAATACAGAGATCAGATGGCCAAGGCTAGAGAGTCTACTGAACTGGCTCATCGGCAGACATTATGCAAGCAGACGACCCTGGGTTGTCCAAGCAGACCTAATCACAAGAGACGTTAAAAATAGACTAGGGACAGAAGAGAAGGTCAGAGTCATGTGATGTGAGGGCTTGACAGTTCTTATGTTGAAAGTGGGCAAAAGTGCCATCAGCCTTGAGAAGCTGAATGGAAGAGGTAAGAAAATAAATGGTCTCCTAGAGCCCCTAAAAGTAACACAGTGCTGACCAGTAGCACACATTGCAAAGGTTTTCTGACCTAAAGAACAAGATGAGTTTCCATTATGCATGCCACTAAGTGTATGAAATTTTCTGCAGAACTAACGATACCAAATATGCAAGTACATCTTCAATGTGTAAAATTTCTAATTATTTAAACATTTTCAAAATTATATTGTTTAGGTATTTTCTTCTAATGATAAAATATATAAAGCTATGAAACGTAGTCAGAATTATTATTCTCTACTTATCTGTTATTAAATAGATAAGTACACATCACTTTGAGATAACAAATAGGAGTTTATACTATTCTAAATTGAAATAAGCAAATATAAGCGACCCACTTATGCAAAGACTAAAGCCACTGGCCTTTATAAAATAAACATATTTTATCATTTAGAGGTCAGATATTAGGCAATTAATGGGCTTTGCCTAGAACACAGCTTTTCTTCCCAGCATGCAAACTAATTAACCATTCAGAGGACCTTCCTTGTACAAACACTAGTGTGTTGGGAAAATATTTACGGCATCATCCACTAAACAGCCAAAACATAAATTGTTTAGTCAGTGCTTGAAGAAAATAGAAACCAAGGGCCATGGGAAAACTAATTATATGGCAGCCTTTGAGGATGATTTTTTTGCTTTTTTTTTAAGTTGGCACATTTCATTCTCCTCCAAAGTTATTTATAGTTATTTTTATCATAGGCAAGCTAATAATGAATTTCTATGTTCTCAGGAACTTCTTTACCTCAACTTTAAGAAGTATGTCATTTAAAAGATATATTTCCCAAATGCTTAAACATGGAAAACAAAGAAGGAACCGCTATACTGGGAAATATGTTCTGTTCTTATCAGCTGCACAAAGAGTGTTGATGGCTTTTTAATATATAACACCTATGAACTATATATTTACCTTACTGAGAGCCCCTTGAACACTTGCTAAGTTATATACATAACAAAGTAAATAAACCTCAGACCATGACAGGCCAGGGCCAATCTTCAACAGCTCATTAGACCTGATTGTTAAAGTTTCAGAAATTAGCTGTTCGATACCATACTGGCAGCTTGAAATCTGCCAGCACTACAACTCAGCTTTGGCTTCTCTGCTTTTCTCAGATAATTAGTCATTCAGCATTTTGCTAGTCCACGCTGACCCTGAACAAAGGCTGTTCACAGTCCAGAAACTAAAACCAGGGTCCATATCTATGCAAGTTAATCTTCATTGCTGAATTGACTGGATTTGGAATCACCTAGAAGACACAACCCTGGGTGCATTTGTGAAAGAATTTAACTAAGAAGAGAAGATCCTTGAATGTGGAGGACAACATCACACGAGTTGGAGTCCCAGACTGAATGAAAAAGGAGCAGGGCAAAGTGAACTGAATGTCACCTTGTCTACTTCCTGATTGTGAAATGTCACATGATCAACTTCCTCATACTCCCATTACCATGTCTTTCCTCTAAGCTGGCTATACCCTCCAACCTGAGGGAAAACAGCTCTCCCCTTTAATTGCTCCTTGTCAGAAATTTGGTCACCTAACAAGAAAAGTGTCTTACACACTATTAAAAAAACACACACACACACACAATTTGGAAGACTTTGGCTTTACATGTTTGTAAATTTTCTGCAGATAGCTCAAATTTTCCTATACTCACAGAATCAGCAGAATTCCCCAAAAGATAAAGGTAAAATATATTCTTTCTTTTTTTACTTCACACAGTGCAGCATATAGATTAAAGGGCTTGAAGACATAAAATTCAGTAAGAGCTACAGATCAAAAGTTTGAGTCCCTTCCTCCATTTGTGCCCTGAAGTTTGATAATAATAGGAGACAGAGCCTATAGGATTAGGTCTCAAGAACAGAGCCTCCATGATTGTGGAGGAAAGAGACCAGGAAAGAATCCTTGCCAATGTTGTCTTCTAAGGATATATTGGGAGAATGACCGACTATCTACCAGGTGATGGGATTTCACAAGACCTGGAATCTGCTGCTGCTGAACTTTGGATGGCCCAGCTTCCAGAATGAGAAAACCTTTTGGTTTATATGTGCTCTAGAACACAAGAGTAGCAAGCAGCCTGTACTATTGTACAGTGAAAGTAACTAGAACACAGCATTTGTGTTTAACAACAAAAAACAGCTGAGTTTAGGGAGGCAGAGATTGCCTTGTGGATACTTGCAAAGGCTTAAGGAGATGCTCCATTAGGGAAGGTTTGAAAACTGCACAGACCATTCACAGGGAAATGGTAGAACAGGAATCCCAAAAAAGAATACAACCTGACTCGATGTTGATAGCCAGAACCATTCTTTAAAGATCCGGTGGTTTTATGCCAAAATAACCTGAAGGAATATCACTTCTCAAGGGTGTTAGAAGCCAAAAAACAAGAGCTGAGGATTTCATACTTAAGAAGCTATAATTTTGGAAGCTCACTTGAAATTTTAAAGTAAAAATTTCTGCCATAATCAGAGGATGCTAAGCATGAACTTGGAGACCCAGTAAACGGCCAACAAAATGTTATCTGCATCATCATGCTTTTGGAACTTATCACAGCACCCAGGATATTATAACATTTTTTCCTGTAAAAAAATAGGAGCTAAATTTATATTATTGTCTTAAATACTTTTATCAGAAAACACACCTGTTAAAATATTTTCAGTACATGACAACTAAGCAGACTCCAAAGCATTTCTGGAAACATTGTACGAAATGGTTTTTGTTTCCTTTCATGTGATACCTTGTCTGACTAAAATGTTAAAATGAAAATGAATGATACGTAGAAAACAAAATTCATCTTTCTGTCTTAACAAAAAGCAAGAAAGTGGGGAAGGTAACAAGGAATGAGGTTTCGTTTTCTCCTAGACTAGAGTCTTGAGTCGGGACAAGGAGGCCAAAGCTGTGCAAAAGAAGACATGGACCTGAATGAATATAAGAGGCTGATCTGCGCAGGGTAGAGTCGAGTGGCCACTACACCGGAGCCCCTCCTTCTTCTGAAAGTCATAACAAATCAGTAGCAGCGTAATGATGGTGCCACATCAAGGGTGACTGCTTTGAAGCCCTATCCTACAAGGCCAAAAGAGTTATATAGGTTTTAAATGTTGACTAGGAGAGGCAAAAAGTGGGGTAGTGGTTAAAAAATAAAAGTAGTATAGGAAATAGTATCAAACAGTTACAATCTTAACAAGACTTACACAGAAACAAGTTCCAAAGCCTCTCAACTTCTTCCCAAAGCATCTGAGTCCTAAGGACCACACATACAGTTCATATCAAAGCAAGTCAGGGATGCTTGACTACTGAAGCATCTTTCCTCTGTGGCCTGTTTCCTGCAGACTTTTACATTTAGTGCCAGTTCTGGTGCAGCAGCGATGCTCCAATCTTCGCAAAGGTGCCGCTGCTTGTCCTCCCCTAGGAATAGCCACCAGTCCCCATCCTTAGAGACTCAGTTCTCCGTGCTGTTTCCAAACATCAAGGTCACCGTCATCTGACCCAAAGGTGTGTTATCATGTCAAAGATTTCAGCATAGACACGGTAGAGTTGAAATCTTGTGCTTCCTCATTCCAAGAAATTTTCTATAGGAATAGTAAATACATCTCTATCAGTCTATTCTATAGGGGTAGTAAGCACATCTCTATCAAATTATCAATGTGCATTGTGTGTTCTCTCTCTTGAGATATCCTTGAACTTGTATTCGGCTTTGCTCTTATGGCGATATCCTTTCTGAGTGGTAGGATGAACTGAGCTCAGAACCTCCCTTCTCCCAAACTAAACTTTTGAATCCCACAGAGCACCTAATGCCACTCTAAAACTGCCATTGGGCATGTCTTGTACCTTAAATGCCTTTGAAACCTGACCAGAAGGTGCCCATATCAGTGTGCCATGCGTTTATATGTGGTATCATCTGATAGATTGCTGTTATAAATTTCAGATAGTCTCCTGCCTCCAAGCTATCCTATTCATAGTACAAACATGAGAAGTAGAGAGATATAGAAATAAGGGAGAAGCTGCTTCAACAAAGTGAATGTCAATCACCCAGTCATTATCAGAGAAGTTTCCTCATGCAGTAGCTAGAACCTAACTCAGAGTCCCACAGCTGCACAACGTACAGAGTGGAGATTTTGGAACAGTCAGTCCTAACTGGGATGTCTTCCTCACACCTCTCCACTCAGAGCTCAGGAAGTTAAGCAGAAGAGGAGACAAAAAGATTGTAAGAGTTTGGAGGTGGGGGTGGGGATGGATAAATGTCTCCAAGGAAACAGTGTCTTCAAGACACAACAGACCAGTGCACATATGAACTCACAGAGCCTGTGGCAGCAAACACAGGAGCTGAACGGGTGCGGGCCAGACAGGGTCCCTGTGCTGACGGAGGAAGTGGACATGGGATCCCATCGCTTACCCAGGAACTATCTGCAATTGGCATCCCATTGCAAAGGGAAACAATTTCCTCTGATGGAGATTCACCAAGTATGTTAAGCCACACTTCAGAGCAGGCTCTATGCCCAGCAGCAGATGTCAAAATAAAAAATCCTCAAGGGTATTTTTGTAGACTTTTGTCTTCTATTCCTTTGTTTAGACTTTTTTGTCTTACTGTTCTTTTGCTTGTATATTATAATTTCTAATTTTGTGTTTTTATGGGATATGTGTGTGTTTATTGTGTTTCTTTTTTACTTTTTATTTCTGTCTATTTTGGTGAAAGAGAGAAAGAGGGATCATGGAGGTGGGATATGGGGGAAAGGGTAAGATCTGAGAAGAGATGAGGAAAGGAAAATTTCCCTTCATATTCATATAAAACATATTTTATTTAAAAAATTTCAATCAAAGAACATGAATGGCAAGAACAAACCCTTAAAAACTTATCTTCTGAACCCTTTATGCATCATACACTTGTGTCCATAGTCTCACACACATAAACACAAACAAAATAAATAAAAATAACACATAAAGAAGATTTTCATGCCTTAGTTCTTAATGAAGGCAAAAACATGACAATATAATAAAGATATTTACATTCTTTAGGTGTGTGGGCACTGGCAGGATTTCCACGCTCCATTGGATGGCCTCACACCTATACATATATGGGCAGCACTAAATGGACTTAGAAGGTAATATTTTTAAGAATGAGATATGAATTTAGGAGGTAGACATATAGCAGGGAGACCTGGGAGAAGTTGGAGAGGACAAATGGGCTTGGTTATGATCATAGTTCATATCCTACACAAAAGAAATTCCCACAACAGTTTTAAAAAGCATTTACTATTATTTAAGGATATGTCAATGGTTCTCATTTGAAAGTAAATGTACCGGAGTTTATATAACAGAATGTGACAAAACTGTTCTTCTGTGACAATAGAACATGGACAAAAGATCCTGTGATTGTTGATAATAACTCTCATAATATTGACCAGTCCATAGTCACCTAAGACATTAGTTTCTGAGGGTATCTGTGTGGAAGTACCTAAGCTGAGAAAACTGAAATGGAAAGTTACAACCTATGCGTGTGTGTACACACGTGCGCTCACGTGTGCATGTGCAGGGGTGAATGGGGTCCTAGATTAAATTTAAAAAAGAAAGAAAGAAAAGATAAAGACCAGTATTCAGTTCTCTCTGCTTCCTGACTGTAGGCAAAATCTAAAGGGCTGCCTCCAGCTCCTTCTGCCTTGCCTTCCTCACTAGAATGGACCATATCCTTGAAATATGAAACAAATCAAATCCTTCCTTGAGGTACCCTGGTCAAGTATTCATTGTAGCAATTAGGAAAATAACTAATAGAGGTCCCAACGTGGCTAATCTGGAAGCTGCTAACCCTGTCTAAATACCCGTTCTTCTCATCCTTTGTTACACAACTCCCAAGTTTTGTCTCAGCACATAGTCATCTAGCGAGAGGTTACAGTTTCACTCCAAGAGTGAACATGTGACTCTGTGTCAACCAACATGTATAAAACGCATCTAGATCTACAACTCTGAGTCACATCATTTAGAACAAGGATGTTTCTTTTCCAAGGAGATGACTAGAACTTCCAATGGTGCTAGTGAGCAAACTTCAGGCTGAGATATCGAATCAACAGCATAGAAAGAACCATATTCCTGGTTAACTTCACCCCAGATTGTTAAATAAGGAAGAAAGAAACTATGCACGCACACACATATACACACACAAACATTATATATATGTATATATATAGTAGAGCTTTATATACTTATATATATATTGCTATACTTACATAGTTATAGATAATCCTTGGTTGTGGTTTTGGTGTTTTTCCTTGGGGTTTACTTCTTATGGTAGCTTCATAAGTCATTATAAAGTGTTCTATCTCTGGAAGGAAGAAACAGGGTTTAAATATGTCTGTAAGGATGACAAGAGAAACACCTGTAAAACTTCAAGCACTGAGTAGCCGATGAGGGGATAATATGTGCCATGGAGAGAAAACTTCCCTGCTCCCATATTCACCCTTCCTCCATCCCACCCATCCCATTCCCCCAAGCTCTCCCCATCCTCCCCTTCTCACTTCTCTCTCCCCATCTCCCCTTACCCCCATCCCACGCCCACCCCCAAGCTCCCAATATTTGCCTGGCAATCTTGGCTAGTTCCAATATCCAGGAGAATAACTACATGTTTTTCTTTGGGTTCAACTTCTTATTTAACTTCTCTAGGATCAGGAATTATAGGCTCAATGTCCTTTATTTATGGCTAGAATCCACTAATAAGTAAGTACATACCATATTC
>LOEQ01014882.1:0-16833 GCA_001685075.1 Bramus lutescens
TCCTATGTCCCTCCCAGCACCCCCCTCTCCCCACCCCGGGCCTGACTGTTGGCTGACCGTGCCTACAGCTTTTGGCTGGATGTGACCTCTGGTCCTTGGTCAAGCTCTCATCACATAAGGGAGACAGGCCAGAGTGTCTGAGAATGCACACCTCCACCAGTCCCCTCACTCTGGATTCCCAGGGGCTACTTCTGGACACCTGTTCTCTTCTGTCCCTTGGGCTCCCCAGCAGGACTCCCTGTGTACTGCTCAGGTGCCCACAGTGATAGCATCTAAGGAACACATCCTTCACTGGCTCTCTCTTCTTTTTCTTATTTTTGCACTTCTTTGTTGATGTCTGCAAGAGCGAGCTCTCTCATCGATTTACAGCATACCAGTATATTAATCCTTGTCTATACTGAGAGTCATCCTTAATTCATTTTATTACTATTATTTCCTTAGCCAGGACCCTCTTCCTGTTCTCTTGGGCAAGAGAAGAGGCTTGCTTTTGGGGAAAGGCCATTAGATTCTTAATGAAGGGACGTATGCATTCCCAGAGACGGGACCAGTTCCACCGGACAGCCGGTAGCAGGCAGCATTCTGTCAAAGGTCTTCACAAGGCAAGACACAGACTTCCTTGTCATACATAGGATAAAAAAAAGTTGTGTAGAAAGATAGATAGGTAAGAGTATAGTTGGATGGTTGGGGACTGAATAATTAGAGACAGAACAGTCCCACTGGTCACAGAAAATAACCTAAACAGACTTAACTTCTTGTAAAGTACAAAAAAAAAAAAAGCCAGAGTGAAGTTCAGATTCCATTATTTCAAACCTCTCCCATCTTTCAGTGAACCTGTTAAAATCCCAAGTCGGTCTATTAAGAAGACAGGCTTAGTCTTTGAAACGGTGCAGATGGAGGGGAGCTTTATCAAGTGCTACCCTGTCCTTTTTGATGGACCTGGAATTTGGAAGACTTATCTTCCTATACAGCAAGACTCACACCTCCCGGCACCACTCAGGTCAGACCCTACCCTATTGGGAACTTGGGTCCAGTCTGTATACCCCAGAAAATTAGGGGTTCCAACTTCGCAGCCTTTACTCAAAAGTTGGATTCAGCGAACTGATGTGAGCAGGCCCTGAAAGCAGAGCTGTGCAGCCTGACATCTAGTGGACACTGGCTTGTATGACTCCAGGGCTCCACTGGGCTGGAAAAATAGTGAGGTCACTAACTGAACTTTTTCTGTATATCTCTAGCTTGAACCAGGCAGGCCTTTACCATCCCCTAATGACCTCAAGAGAAAAATACTCATCAAAAATAAAAGGCTGAAACCTGAAGTGGAAAAAAGTAAGTCAAATGCACTTGTATCTTTGGGTGCCTGAGCTGTCTGGATGAAGTATGACTGAGAGCTCCCTGTAGATGTGAGAAGGGGTGGGGTAGGATGTAGATAACATTTACTTTCCAGGGCTACGTCACTGCGTTCTCATTTATCTTTAATTTCTACGACGGGTCCACACAGAGGGAAGCGTCTAATCGTATGTGTATGTGCTAAAATACAAAAGGAAAAGGAAAAAGGAAAAACAGTGTTTGTATTATTACACATCTTGTCACAGTTTCATAACAATTAAATTAATTTACACTCACATTGATGGTATCTAAAATCCCTTCTCCCAGAATATTTATAGTGCTGACTATGGTCTACCTTTGACTTGTATGTATATTAAAAGAAAAAAAGTGACTTTATTTATTTTGCTTTTATTTTTGACAATTTAATTGTATAGTATACTTTATCCTTTTATGTGTTTCTCCATTTCTAAATTGCAGAGAAAATTGTTTTCTACTGTGTTTTATTTACCAGGATAATAATCCCAGCCATATTACTTGTAAATACTCTTATCCTGAAGTTCTGTTGATCTCTAGCATGCATATCAGTTTTCTGCCCTGTCGTTGTTATTGCTCCTAAATCTTGGTCTATGTCAGGTTCTCTAAATTATGAACGTTTGATATCTGTCTTTATGTACTGGTTCCTCCTCCAAACCTGGCGATCAGAAATAGGAGGGGATTCACCCATGGTCCAGTAAACTTCCCTCCTGTGTTTGTAACATGCTGGCTTCACAATCCTTACAAAGACACAAGCAATAGGAATGTGTAAGATATGAGCATAGCGAGTAGGTGCCCGTGTAATATACTGCTTTTCTGTCCTCCGTGTTGATCTTAACCCCCCCCCCATTTTATATAAGGAGTCTGGCATCTTTCACCGTCTGCTTGTCTGATTTGACTAACAGAACAGCTTGAAGCTTTGAAAAGCATGATGGAAGCCGGAGAATCAGCCGCCCCAGCGAACATCTTAGAAGATGACAATGAAGAGGAGATAGAAAGCGGTGAGTTGTGGGGCTGGGGAAATGGCTTCATGGGTAAATGCTTGTCATGCAAGCATGAGGACCTGAGTCTGAACATCCAGAATCCACATGGAAGCCACATGCTTACCATGACATCTGTAGTGCCCCTGGAGATGGGAAGTACAGACAGGAGACTTTCTACAACTTTGTGGGCCAGCTAGCTCGACAGAAGCAGCGGAAAACACACAAGAGGGCCTGTCTCTAAGCAAGGTGGAAGGTGAGGACTGGCAGCCAAGGTTGTCTTCTGACAGGCATGTGGGCCCATACACAATCTCTTTCACATAGTCTCATTAGCACACATGAACATCCTCCACACTGACATCACTCACACACATGCACACAAATGCACATAATAGAGCAATGAGTCGTCATTTCAAGCTACATGTCACAAATATGTTTATATTAGAAACAAGAAAAAGATTAATCTCTCTTTATGGACCCCTTTAAATAGGGATGGCATTTTCTTGCTTAATATTCAGCAGTACTTTTTGATTAGCTTTAATCTTTTGAGGAGGTTGGTATTTTCTTCAGATACTATTATTTCCAGTTTATCTAGACAGTGGACATTAGTGGCTTACTCTCCCTTCCCACTGTACACTGAGCTTCAGAGAAGACTCACAGAGACTCAGTATTGAGTCACTTGTATATTAGGCAAGGGTTCAATGGACCCTTTGCAAGGTCCACTCTATAATCTTTTTCTATAAAGAAAAATATGAACTTCAGTCTTGTTAGTGAGACAAGGAATATAGGGTAAGAGAACCCTAATGATATGATTGGCTGTTGTGCACACAGTGAACTTGACAGTCAAAGCATATATTACAAGTTTTGTTAATGAATTAGTTAGTGATCTACAGTGGGTATAGCTCAGTGATACAACACAGGTCTAGCATGCAAGAGGCCTTCCCACCAGACTTCCTGGCAACCTTGCTTAAAATACTTGAATATTTGCCATCACCTATTTTACCTTGTCTATATAGCCAGCCATGATGTTTTGTTTAAAATCGGTGCTGGGGTTGTAGCTCAGGAGTAGCATATTTGCCTCGTATGAGCAAACCCTTGGGTTTAGATCCTTGCACTGAAAAATAATATAATTAGTAATAATAGCAATCAATGGGACTTTTGAATGTTTGGGAATGTTTTCAGATAATGATCCATTGATCATGTATCCTAGCAATTATCTGCCCAAATGACTTAAACTTGCATTGGTTTAACAGAAACACGGATGTATAGCCTGGCTTGGGAGAAAGTGCTTGTAGAAATTTTGTTACCCACACAGCTGAACTATGTCTGATTTTAGGAGATTAGACACACAGACTGAACCTAAAAGCTGTCAGAATAACCTGTTTTTACTCGCTGTCCCTTATTAAAGACCCTGACTGTGGGGGAGGTTGCATTAATCAAGCAGGTGAATATCCATGGGCTCAACTCCAACCCCGGAGAAAAAAACATAACATTTGACTTTCTTATGTTTGTCTGTGCCTAGTGGGATTAAAGAGGCCAAAGATCTCTAGTATCATTCAGTTAGTTCCTATTATGGTTGTATCTTACATTGCACCATCCAAATTTGGAGGCTCAAGACTGTGGCTTATAGTAACCTCCCATGATTTTGTGAGCCACAGGGGTTCATTTGGCTGTTTTTCCTTGGGGTTTTCATACAGTTGCCTGCAGGTGAACATCTGGAGCTGGCATTATTTTAAGATTTATAGACAAGTTAGACAAGGTTGCTCATAGATTTAACTATCTGTGGAGCTTAGCTTGGTCTTTTGAGCAGAGTATCCCCTTGTGGCCTCTATAGTAGTTTCAGTATCTCACAACACATTGATGAATCCAAGAATCTGGGCCCTAGATGCAGGAAATAGGAGCTGTTATATTATTTAACATGCATGGGACTGGTGCATTACCTTTTCTCTTCCTCATTTGTCAAAGCAATCTTAGGGCTGCCCATGCTCAGGAGAGCAGGTAAGTGACAGGTCAGATATCAATGCAGCTGTCTTTTGATGTGTAGTATGGAATAGTTGTATTTTTCAAAAATTTTAAATTAATGTGAAATGGTATTTAAATAAAGTATTTATATATATTGTATACTTTATTTTATATATATATATGTCAACAATAATCTTAAAATTTAGAAAAATAATATTAAGAAAAACTAGTTCTTTAATGCATCTTAAGTTTCAAAGAAGATAACTAAAAGCCTGTATGGTATTACTGATCTCTAATCCAATAAGACAAAGTACAGAAATAATAGAATAAATTAACAAGAAAAACATTAATAATAATTATACCATTTTTTACCAATGGTATACTTCCTTGTTATCATATAGCCCCCAGTAAAATAAATGCTCTCATTCTTTAGTGCACCTGTAAATGAAACAGAGTCTCCATGGTGATCTTGGACGCTGTAGGTCATGGGAGCCTTCTCTCATGTTTGCCAGGGCTTATGGACCAGGGTCTGACTGTTTGGGACTTCATAGTTTTTGTTTGGTTTCCTGTCTGTTAATCAGCATTGGGAATATGCTGACTTTATAGGTTTTTCCCCCTGTCTGTTAAGCAGCTGATCAAGAAGAAGAAGCCCACCCTGAGTACAAATTTGGAAGTGAACTATCTGCAGATGACTTCAGTCACAAGGAAGCAGTTGCCAACAGCGTCAAGAAGGTCAGAGGCTTGTGTCTCTATTCTTCCTGATTTTTAAGGGTGACAGTTTTTGTGGAATTTTGGGGCTGTAACAGCCACAGCAGAATCAGATATCGTGTCTTCCCTCCAATTATATAGGACAAAACTCTCTGCTGTGTGACCAGCATTGGACTCTACTGGCCACTCCCCATTTTGGTCAGGCATTTATAACCACCATTTACTGAAATATACTTGGTGTGTAGGGAGATTGTATCTCAGACCCAAAGGTTTGCCTGCTGGAACCATTAAGAAAATAAATCCTGATTATTCCAAATCAGGCCTCTTACTGAGTTGGTCCAGCTAGTGAGAAAACCATCCTGACAGAAGTATAAAAAGTTCCCACCCATTAAGCTAAGGAAGAATGTTATTAGGAAGGTGCCCAGCGTAGGTCACTCTGTCATAAACAGATCAGAACACACTTTCATTTTGCCTTTTTGTAACTTCTGTAGGTCTCCCATTGTTAGGAGAAGGGGTGGGAAATAGAAAGTGAAGAGTCAAGCACTTGTACGATTCAATGTGTGGCTAGTACTATCATGAAACTAGACACGAGAGCGAAAGTAGAGAATAATGAGAGAATGAAGCGACAGGAATAAGGGGACCAGAACTCAGAAGATAAAGATGAGTTCACTCCGCAGAGAAATGGAGAGTGGTATCTCACGCAGAAGGACAGCAGTAAGAGCAAAGACGATGCGAGTGAGGTAGAGTGAAAGAGAGAATGAAGGAGAGACGCACTAACAGGGAATTAAATGCTCTAGCAGTTTGCAAGTTTCTATGAGAAATTCAAAACATGATTTGTTTCACACAAAACTTTAAAAGGGGAAGGAGTGTGATCTAATAGAAGACTTTGATGATCCCTTTGTGGACTCTCCTTTAAAGGAAAGCAGGTGCAGAAGTGTGGAAAATATTGAGGATGGGCTTTTAATTGGTCAGAAACAGCCCCTAGTGGTTGAACTAGAAAGGGAGAGGAGAGACTGTTCCAAGGGATATCAAGGACATAAGCAATGGTAAAGGTGAAGGAATGAGAAGCAAGATGACCTCCTAGAGTCCTTGTTAGAGGAACAGGGTAGTGGTAACACTTACTGGAGTGGGAAATACTGCCTGAGACAGAACTCCACAGTTTCAAATGGGACAAACAAATGGAGATGTCTGTAAGCTATTGCAGTGGAAATACCAAGAGGAGAATTGATTCCCTGGCCTCATGTCCTGTTTAACCTTGGGTAAGTTATTTAACCTCTTTCTACCTTCGCTTCCTTACCTGAAAAATGAGGGTAATAATGCCTGTTTCATCAGGTACTCACCAAAGACTGAATGAACTTACAGTGGTGCCGCGTGTATGGTAGCCCTATCCACGTAATATAGTTCTGCTATGCTGCATTACTTTCAATCTCATTCTCATCCTCATCATCACTCATGCATCCCGCACCTGGATCTAGAAGGGAGGCTGAGCAAGAGATGGAAGTTTAAGAGATAATGTTTGAAGTCCTGGAAATAGCAGAGATGAGTCATGAGAGATGAAAACGAAGGCCCAAGTGGAGCCCTAGTCAAACGCACAGTCACAGGAGAGGAATCAGGAAGGAAAAACGGGGTTTGCCAGCAGCCAACCAAAGGGAAGAGGACAGTTCTGGGCTTTGAATGCTATTGAGTGATTGGCTACGAAGACTTGTGTCCATTAGATTGGCAGCATGAAGGTCATTGGGAAGTTATAGAGAAGTTTCAGTAGCATACTTGGAGTAAAGGGAACAGCAGAGCAGACAGACAGGAAGCAGTAGGCATTGTCTCTGCCTTTGAGAGCTTTGCCTTGAAAAGAACAAGTGATGGGCTTGGTGCCTGAAAGAAATGTGAGGTGTGGAAGGGATGCTCTTTTAGAATCCGGATGATGTTTAGTGCTATGGAAAGGGAGTAACTGGTATTGCAAGAGAGAAAAGCACCAGCTGCCTGGGATAAGCATAGATGAGATCATAGCGATGTGGAGGTGTGGTCCTTGGTAGAGTAGAGATGTTTGCTTTGTGAAAACAGTGGGCAAAGATGTATATAGGAGGGTTTGATGGTAGGAAGATAGATTTATTTATTTGTTTATATATTTATTTATTTGTTTTTGACTGAGAGCAAAGTCAAAGAAATAGTATCATTTCTGGTCATAGGGAATTATGAGTATTTTGAGAATACAGATGGCCACTAAGACTAAAGAATGTTTCCTCATCTGTCCTGTCTTAGGATGGGCTAGTATAACAATAATATCTGACTAGTTGGTTCAGATACCTAAAATTTATTTCTTGGTGCTTTCTGGGTTGGGTGCCAAGGTCAAGGAGCCAACCAATATGTTCTTGAAGGCTCTCTTGGCAGGCATATCTTCCCACTGTGGAAACAAAAATGGGAAAGTAAGTAAGATTTTTCTTAGCATCTCTCATGAGAGCACTAACCCTACTGTGAGGACTTCACCCTGTGACCTAATTACCTCCCACAGGCCCCATCTCCAAATTCTGATGTGTCTCAACTTACAATGTGATTATGATAAATCCATCCTAAAAAGTGAAAACATAAATTAAAAATGCATCTAATACACTTAACTGGTTGAACAGTATAGCTCAGCAACATAGTTTACTGTAGAGTTCTGGCCATTTACCTGTGGGATTATGTGGCTGACAAGGAGCCACTGTCCTGCATCACAAGAGGACACCAAACGGTATATCCTTAGCTAAGAAATGATCAAACTGAAAATAGTTTCCACTGAATGATTATCACTTCACACCCTCATAAAACAAACAAAAAAGCATAAATCAAGCCATCATTTAAGTTGGGGATCATCAATCTATCACACGAATTAGGGTTTCACCACATATGTTTTTGGCGGGGCTACAAACATTGAGTTCATGGCAGGGTCACAAACATGAATGCTGGCTTACTGAAAATGCCCATTTGTGCTTCCCTTTACATGTAAGGGAAGGTGGCCACATTGGTAATCCATTTTCGGTCTTCATGCCATAATCCTCAGTGAAAATGTTATGATGAAGTGTCTAGGTGAAGACTGTCAACAGAGTAGGCAAGTGTCAACATTAGAACTTCCAAAGTATAGGGCAGCGATCTTAGCATATCTGCAGTATTTGATTTTGATGATGATGGCTTTACGGCATCAATAATTTACCATATAAACAAATAAATAGAATAACAAGTTTACATATGCTTACTTACATAAGTATGGGCTAATGAGTTTGGAAATTTGCCCAGTAGAGAGGTAAACAAATCATTTTCTTTCTCTAATTTAGACCTCAGATGACCTTGAACATGAAAACAACAAAAAGGTAACCAAATACTTCTCAAGCATTTGTTCATTAGGAGACACCCATGTGTGGCTTTCTCATACTTAGCATCTTCTACTAGGTGTTGATAATCTTCCTAGCCCATGCGATGTCAGGGGTCATGTTTACAGGTATAAGAGTGACATGTCTGAGTCTTCTAGTTATTGAGTTCAAAAGAAAAAAAATCATAGCAATTAAACCATTACATCTGATTTAAGACATAACGAAGGCAGGTAAGACAATTTCCCTAAAAGTAGGTGTTTAATACTCTAAGGTATTTCCTTAGGTGTAATGAGATTTCAGTCAAAGGAGAAAGTTACCTAATCATTAGCATATTAAGCATGAAAATAGAGATGACCAGTAGTGCAGCAGAGCCATATCCTAGCATAGTAGAAACGTAATCTTGGTGCTGATGCTGCTGACATTCTGAAAGGCTAGCTTCACACTGCCTACCTTATAGGGTCTTCATTCAGTGGTAGCAGACACTGGCCTTATTGTGAAAATAAAGTATATTGCGTTTTAACTTTCTTTTATCCTCTTCAAGGTTCGTCGTGTTCAAATTTATGCATGTGTTTTATTATGTGATGTGGAGACTGATGGCAATCACAGAGACAAAATTGCCTTGTTCCTGGCTTCTCACTCATAATTCAGAGCACAGGAAATCCTGCCTTGCTGTGTGGGGGGGCCCTGTTGCATTTGGAGTGACATGTCTTCCTCCTATTCCCTAACTATTTAGCATTCAGGAACACCTTCCTGTGTTTCTGAGGACCCTCTGGCTTTTCATTAGATGGTAGATCCAGCCATACACAGACGGACACATTTGATGCTTGCCGTGTGTTAACTGAATGATTTTAGTCTGCCGAGCTTTAGCCTTGCCCCATGACTAGTGGGAATCCTCATGATACACAGTGATAAATTCCATAACCGTTCAGGTTGAATAGGAAGAGAAGGGTTTAGTCCAAATGCAATAGGACCCCACAGGCAACAAGTCAGGAATCCATCACGGTTCCAGCATATAGCACTGGGGTTATTAGCATGAAATACTGGGGACAAAACAGATGCAGCTCTTGCTGATGTTTAGGGTGGTGGATGAAGTTGGGGGCCTGTGTGGAAAAAGGTGGAAACAAAAGCAAGTTGCATGTTTACATGACCTATCACAGGCTTTTACAGGTGATAGCAGGTCAGAGACTCGAAGATTAAGTCATTAGCGAAGATAAAAACATAATCTTACTGACCATTGTTTACTCATTCTGTACATAAGCTATTTCTCTTCCTAGGTTGAGTCTCCTCAAGGAAAATAACTCCAGAGTTCTCAACAACAGCATAAACAAAAAAACTTGACCACGTGTGGGACATTATTTTGTTGTTGTTGATTGTGTTCATTTCGCTTTACACTCTTAAGGAATAAAGTACTCGAGTTCATTTTTCTCTGTACAAAGCAATATATCCTATATAGCGAGTTCTCAAGTTCTTTTATGAGCAAACACTTTAATAAAAAACACCTAAACCATGTATGTGTGGCTGAAAGCCCTAGAAGAGTTCTGCTGTAAAGGGTGATGTCCAGCACCCCTCTGTCAATGCGTAAAAACTGGTTGTGGCATGACAAACCTTTGGGCCTCCCCTGGCACTCTCTTCCAGTGGGACCCAAGGGTTTGTGCCTACATAGCCTTGGGTGGTGTGATATACACCAAATGCTGGATAGCCACTAATTTTGAGCTTTGTGCATCAGTTTGAATGGTAGTATTACTACCATTGTCAGTGTTGTCATGAGACCCCAGTACAGTCTCTTGAATATTTTGAAGTCCTTTGAAAAACCTAACAGATGAGTGTCTTCTGGCTACCTCCTTCTGCATTAAGTAGACCTATGCATTTTAATCTTTAAGAGAGCAGCAAGGTCTTTTACATTTGAATCTGTGTATATGCAAATGCCTTCTAATGCCTAAGGCAAAATCTGTGAGTCCCCTTGAAGCCACCAACTTAAACTGGCGTGTTTTTGTGTTCACAGGGCCTGGTCACTGTAGAAGATGAGCAGGCATGGATGGCATCTTATAAATACGTAGGTGCTACCACGAATATCCATCCGTACTTGTCCACAATGATCAACTACGCGCAACCTGTGAAGTTTCAAGGTTTCCATGTGGCTGAAGGTAACAGTGCAGGTTAAATTCAATAGCTTTCTGCCTGCTTCTCCATTACACTGGCTCTCGCCTGACTTACCGCCATTTTCCTTGATTCATTGTGCTGTCATTCTCTGCAGCAGCCACAAGGTGGCTATGGAAGACCATGACTTGTCAGCTTGTAGCTTTCCATATGCTTTCGTAGGCTTCTTTATTTACTTTGTTATGGCAAATTATATTAGTAATACTTAAGAAGCATGGTATCGATTTTGATTCCTGTATGTGTGTATTGTGTAATCTCTGGCTGCAGGAGAGTGAGGAGAAGTTAGTCAGTGGGTACAATGTAGCCTTGAGGTAGGGGGAATAAGATTTGATATTCTGTGGCACATAACATCTATTCAAAGATGATTATTATCTTTATCCATTATTCTCAACAACTACATATCTCAGCAGTGACTGAGGTACACATCATTTGTTTAATTATTACACATTTGATTCACCATTTGCACAGAGTGCTAATGAAACTCAGAGCAATTGGCACAGTCATGTAGAATGGGCCACAAACACTTCCTGATTTGGGGTGTAAAGTTCAGGGTATGATTGTATTGGCTGCTTGCTTTTTTAGGGGTTCGGTGACTGAGTTTCTGAGTATATCTTTGCTTTTCTTTTACAGAGCGCAATATTCACTATAACATGTCTTCTTTTAACGAGTCAGTTGGCCTTGGCTACTTGAAGACACATGCGATTGAATTTGTAAAGTATCCTAATGTACTAAATGGGATGGATGGTATTCCTTAGGAGTAGCAGGGGTCTTTATAATAGATTAGCAGCTATATGTAATTTTAATATTTAGGGTTTTTGTATAATTTTTATTGTCATGCTGATAAAATTATGTGTGTGAAAGAAGACCCTGGCAGCTGTGACAACCTCCCTGGATGTGAATAATTTCTAGACTCCACACTGTGACTGTGATCTTCCTTTGAGCACCACTGATAATGGGAATTGTCTTGTGTTATCTACCTGTGTGTTATTGTTGTCCACACCTCCACTGTGTTAGTTCTTTGTTATGTTTGTCTAGGCTGCTTCTGGATTTCCTTAATAAGTTACCCAGTTACAATAAGCGACAAATGAGCCGCATTTACCCCAAGGGAGGCCGAGTTGATTCCAGTAATTACATGCCTCAGATTTTCTGGAACGCTGGTTGCCAGATGGTTTCACTGAACTATCAAACCCCAGGTAGGAGCTAATGTCCAGTGACCCCAAATTCTACAAGAACACTGGGACAGGGCAGCCTTGGCAGCTGCCTCCATTCGCTTGAGGCAGTTTTTCCTTNTTTTTTTTTTTCTTTTTTAAAGAAGCTGTTATGTGGCAAAACATTGTGTTCTTGGCTTTATATTATGGTAAAACATTAAAACCCCCAATGAAGCCATAATCAAAGATAATATTTCAATTTAATCCCTTTCATCAATGCCATGACTTAGCTGCCAAATGGTAGTTCCTATTCTAAAATATTTCTAATTATTCTTCCTTCTGGGTCAAGGTTGTGTCTTTGTTTTTAGATAGAATTTAATGAGAAGAGTCTGCATGTCTTTGTGTGGTAACTGAGATTTTCTTCCCCCTTGGGAAAGTGCTCTGGCCACTGTGACCATTCAGCAAACATTGATGGTGGTAGCATTTCACCATGACACCACAGTCTTAGACCATAAACTCTGTAAAATGCTGCACGAAGAGCTGGATGTTGTCCGAGGTACTGAGCTGTAATTTGGTCCTCCAAAGTATATTTGTGGTCAGCTCTCCAATACACAGTGACTCTTTTTCTTCTTTCCCTAAAAGGAGTAACTCTTGATGAATGTACAGATTTCTGAAGTTTGCTTAGGAGCCTCTGGTCATAATCCTGTGACTACAGACAGTGAAATAAAAATAGGCACAAAAATAGACAAATGGCACAAACCATACTTTATATGACACATTCTTCGGCATGGATTTTAAAATTGGTTGAAACAAAGATAAAAGTAAAATACATAGTCCCTGGCTTTAAGAGGACACCTCCCAACACTTGCCAGCAGTGGAGCCATTTCCTTCCTTTTCTCAGGCATCTCCTCCGAGGACCCCTGTGCAACTTCCTCTCCTTGATCCAGGCTCACCCGGCTGCCTGTATTTCTCACCTCCGGGAGAACCTCCCTGGTGGCCAGAGTTCCTTACCAATACATCCCTGCTTAGAATCCCAACAATCCTCTCTAGAAGAGTCTGAATGCCGGTCCTGATAGAATCTCTCGTATTATTATTATTATTATTATTATTATTATTATTATTATTATTATTTAGCAGGATTGGAACAAAATGATGCCACTGCTTCTCCTTACCAATGACTCAAGCTGTGGTCCAGGAAGCCCATGAACCCACAATGAGGGACAGGATGCTCCTAAAGCAGTTCATGTTTTGAGCAACCGTGTATTTTATTCTGAGAAGAATGTTTGTGTTTAATTATGAGAAAAAGCAAAAGTTTCTCTGTGTACAAGAGAAAAATTTCAATTCAGGCCCTTCCAGGAGTACCCCATGAGAAGAATTCTAGGTCTCATACAGATAATCCGTCAAATTTTATGGGATGTTTAGCTGGATGATTTTATGTTCCTTTTAATCATGTTTTATGTTCTTAATAGCCCTCCCATGGCTCCAGCATCCCTGTCCTCTGTGGCACTGAAGCACTGTCCATTCCCTAACTGCAGTGGCTTGTGCATCTCTACTCTCAACACCAAGTAAACATCATGTGACTCCTGTACCAAATCCACTTTACAGAGCAGTTCTAGGGTAATCTTTATGAAAACATACTCAGTGTGTAATTTAAATGAAATATGAGATCATTTCAACTTGGAAGAGAGTCATGGGCCCTAAACTAAGCCAGTAGTAGTCTTCTAAACCTGGGAATAATACGGCTTCCATTGTTCCCAGTTACCCTGTCAGGACCTTCTTTGTCCAGGGAGATGAGACGCTAAATTATTTTTGTCTTTTGACAGATTTAGCGATGCAGTTGAATCAGGGAAAATTTGAATATAATGGATCCTGCGGGTGAGTAATATTATTTAAACTGTTACCAGTAGTTTCAGGACACACTATTTCAGCTTTAATGAAACTGTCATTTTAAACTAGGAACAGCTGAATATATGCTGGTTCTGAAGCGGAAATAGAAATAAGTGAAGTCTCTAGGTAGATTATATTTGCAAATATACAGCTTTGATCTGTCCCATGTTGTTAAGCTAGTTTTCTTTTAACCACAAACTATGCAGTCCCTCATATATACTCAAGAGTTGGATCATTTCATTCTAAATTCAATCGCTGATGTTTTTGTGTCTGAGACAGGCAGTGGGGCATGCTCATCCGGGCATTAACCAGAGATGTGGACATCAAATATGTATAGCTTTCTTGTCGAGAAATATAGAAATGAAGCAGATTTCATTTCCAATGAAGCTGTGGGTGTAAAGTTGAATTTCATTCTTCCGGAAATAAACGTTCATCCTCTCTGGATTCTTTTGCGTGACTATAAATAGTGGTTATATAATGATGTGAATGTTGTTCTATTTTACCTAAATAACACTTAAAAATCTGTGAACCCAGTAGCAAAATAGGAAATGTTAATTCTTCTGAAATGCTGAGACGTTAAAGTACAGAACTCAGGTTCTGCAAGATTCTGCAATGATGAAAAACTCAGCCGAGATCACAGCCCAGTGGCCCCTAGATGGATGCACAGGAATCCTGTGCTGTCTAGTGGTGATGCCGTCTAGGAGTTCCTTGTGATGACCTGAGTAGTGGGATACTTAAATCTCAACCATGGAAAACAAGGCAAGATAACAGGCTTTCAACAGTTGTGCATTAGAAACAACTCCTCCATCTGTACACTCCATTCCTGTGCCTATGTGACAGATGTGTCCTGCCAGAGTGCCCATACACCACCAACAGCCTACCTACCCTCAGTACTCTGTGCAGGGGTCTTGTTTAGTGTGCATTCTATAAGGAAAAGAGACTAACATTTAGCCAAATGGAAAAGCATTCAGGAACCAACCAAACCTTTGGTCACAGGAGACAGCTCTGTCAGTACACTCTCTTTCTGTTGTTCAAGCAAAGAAACAGTCTTCTTGTCTTTGACACAGCACATGTGGCCTGTGTTGACTGCCTAATGTTTGCTCTTCAGGAGTTTCCAAAGGTCACGGTCATTGTCTTTAATCCTTAGACTCTGCCTGAAAGTCTAGCTCCTTAGTTATGGAAGAGAGAAAGGAAGTGTCTGGTATTTAAGCCATTGCACAAGCCACCAGTAGAATAAACAGCTGTGCCTCTGTCCTGCCAGGTACCTTCTCAAGCCGGATTTCATGAGGCGGCCTGACCGGACGTTTGATCCCTTCTCTGAAACCCCTGTGGATGGGGTTATTGCAGCCACATGCTCAGTACAGGTATGCCCCTGCTCATCACAGATTCTGTAACCACACATCCATGTACAAACACACCCAGAAGAAAATGACAGTCAAAATGTTTAGCATCATGTTGTAAGAATTGTATGTAGCTCTCAGTGTGGACTTAATTTCTGCTGTATTCTGAGTTTTCACTACTAAATTTATGAGCAACTTTAAGTGAAATCCACCATCCAGAAAGTACCTCTCACCTGATTGCATTCATATAGAATTCTTTAAAAACAAAAAGAAAGCTATGATGACAGGAAGCAAATCAATACTTGTTTCTGGACACAGCATAGGGCACACAAAGCTATAAATGGAGGTGCTATACATGCTTGCTTCCCTCAACTGTGGTTTTAAAGACGTGTCCATATCTGAAAAATTGATCTTACTGTATAATTAAATGTGTATAGTTTAATGTATGTTGATTATACTTCAAAAAAAGCTGTTTCAAAATTAGATAAAATGATAAATAAATAAATGAAGGTCATATTTGTTTGGAAAGTAAATGTAAATGAAGTTACTCCCAGCTTTAAGGTAGATAAAATTTAATACTGATCTCTACAATTGAACAACTCTCACTGTTAGCCAGCATTGATGTCATTAAGACTAGCAGACTGAGTCTAGCACTGATTTTCTTCTGCTGGATCTCTTTTCAAGACTTCTAGAAGAGTTCAGGAGTTAGTTTATAGCCTTATAGGATCCCAGAACCAGAAGGAATCTTACAGCATATCCACAGCCATTGCTTCTTTGCACAGATCTGGAGACTTGCGTGACAAAACCATGCTGAGGGTACGATCTCTTTATAGGATATTGTGCATGTTCATTTCCTGCTCTTTTTCAGGACATATTTAGAGGATATTACCTAAGAACTTCTACTTTCAAAGAATAGTTTCTCCAAAATGCTTTGTTTTAATACAGAAAGTTCCAGAGAAAAGATCAAATATTTATATTAATTGAAATTCCCCAAATAAAAATTTTCAACTCTTCCTTACAGTTTGCCACCAGTACTCACACAGAGGCCACTGTTCACCCGCCCTGTGTCTGTTCCTGCAGGTTATATCAGGGCAGTTCCTATCAGATAAGAAGATAGGCACATACGTGGAAGTAGACATGTATGGATTGCCTACCGACACCATCCGGAAGGAGTTCCGGACTCGCATGGTTATGAACAATGGACTCAACCCAGTTTACAATGAAGAATCGTTCGTGTTTCGGAAGGTAGGGTGCTAGCTGTGTGTCACTGTTCCTCAGAAACCAGAGGGGCTGATTTTCCGCATGGAACCCACAAGATAGAGGAATGCCATTCACCACACCGTCTTTACTTCCTTCAGTCATCTAATAGGAAACTTCTGTCCCTGTCTTATGATTGGGATTAACAAATTGGCTGTTTTGGCTCTGCCCCCCTTTTTGGCCACCTTCAGTCAGTGAGAATATACCTCAGAGTCATGGTAGGGTCATGCACTGAAGGGTTGGTAGTGCAAAGGTTGGACGGAAAGCTACACCAAAACTAAGGTCAATTTTGTGACGCGGGTGGGTGCTGTGTTCAGTAATGAAGCACCACTGCTCAGTTTTGGTTTTTTGTTTTGTTTTTCACATAGTTTTCAGGGCCTCAGTGTCTTTTCCCAGTTCTGTCTGCCATGCTTTGAAAACCCCACACACAGGCAGAGGTGTCTCCAACATGCCCGTGATTTCCCTAGCCTGGTTCGCTGTCAAGCAAAAACGTTTTCTTGCTTTCTTGGACACAGATTTTCCAGGTGTTTCTGCATCATCCATTTGTCATGAAACAAAGATAATCAGTTTCCGGTCCTTCCTTACAAGATAGGGACTGTTTATTTCGGAATAGAACGCCTGGCTGAGAGAAACCAAAGTAGGGCTGATAGAACAGGTCACTGTGAACTGCGGTTCCCCTGTGATGGGAATGCTATGG
>LOEQ01014883.1:0-16832 GCA_001685075.1 Bramus lutescens
CACGCCCATCAGAGGCACCTGCTCAAACTCTTCACCTTCAATGTTCTATGTGGAGGTTGTCCTTGGCAAAGGGGCCCCAGTTTCAGTTTGCAGAGAATAACCCTCTCTCCTCTGCCTGGGTTGTTTAGGGATCTCTGCAGGATCCAGGCAGCTAACAATTCAGTAAATACAACCCAGCACAAACAGACCAAACTACACACACACAGAAGGCCTAGGGTAATTCCATGCAGGTTCCATAGCTGTTAATCCAGAGTCGGTGAACTCCCACGAGGCCAGGTCATCTGTCTCTCTGAAGGTTCATCCATTATGAACTTGACACTCCCTCCCCCATTACCCCCGTCACTCCTACAATTGCTCCTCCCTCTCTTCAACAGGACTCCAGAAGTTCAGCCTAGTTCTTGACTATGGATTTTTGTATCTACTTCCAAAGCTACTGGATGAAGGTTCTCTTAGGACAGTTCGGGTAGTCACCAACCTGATTAAAGGGGAAGGCCAGTTCAGGCACCCTCTCCACTATTGCAAGGAGTCATAGCTGGGGTCATCCTTGTGGAGTCCTGGGTGTTTCCCTGGTACTAGGTTTCTCCCTAACCCTGAAATGCCTCCCCACAAACAAGACATCTCTTCCATTGCTCTTTCCCTCTGTCTTGCCCCCAACTTGCCTAACTAAATCCTTCATGTTCCTAAACCTGCCCATCCCCAGCTTACTCAGGAGATCTCCTTTATTTTCCTTTCCAAGGGAAATTCATGTGTCCCTCTTTGGGTTACCTAGCTTCTCTGGGGCTATGGATTGCAGCCTGGCTATCCTATATCTTATACCTAATATCTTCTTATTTTTCATGTGTATTGAACATATGTAAATGTACAGGCATGTATTCCTGTTCAGAAGCCTTAGTGGGACATATGGTGTCCTCTCTTACTGCTGTCTGTCTTATTACCCTAAGATAGGGTCTCCCATAGAGCAGGAACCTCAAGGTTTCAGCTTGCCTGGTTGTTCTGTGAAATAAATCCTGGAGTTTTCCTGCCTATACTTAGCCATGTTTGGAATCAATAACATGCATCCATGCCCAGCTTTTTCTATGGGTGATGCTGGGGACTGGGACTCAGTGCCCATGTTTGTAAACAAGCCTTCTTACTCAGTAATCATCTTTGAATCCTTCTTATTTTGCCAAAATGATTTTAAGATTATTAGCTTGCTTGCTTCTTTTGTAGTTGTCCTCCAATTCTCCCCCCGCCCCAATACACACAAGAAGTAGGTTAGGGAAGAGGGCTTTCTCTTGTTCAGGAACTTTGCCTTTCACCTTAAATTCATCTCTTGCACAATTTCTTCTCCAAAGTCCAGGATTTTTTCCTTATACACAGATTATTTCTTTCTCCAGGGAGCAGATGTTAAGAAATTCACCAAGTTAGGCCAGGTTAGGGCCCTCAGACTTTGGGAATGCACTCATGTGTTTCTGAGCTAGCCCTGTGCAGGAGATTCAGCAGGTGTCACAGTAGACAAGTTTATATGTGCTTGTAGTTGCTTCCCAAGTGTTTGAGCTGCCACCAGGTGTTGATGTCTTCCCCATGAGCACTGTCTTTGCTCTTTCCCTACCTGTTAGAATCCCCATCCTTATAAATGCTGAGGTCACTTTCCATGAAGGCTGATGCAACACATCTTCATTATGACAGAGCAACACAGATGGTTTAAATCATAGTCAAGCCAATTTCCTTTCAGAGCTTGTTTCTTCATTTGCAAGAGAATAATCACGACACCTACTCACAGAGTTACTGTAGGGTTGTGTAAGATCCTATTTATGAAGTCAATAGCTAGAACACCTGGCAAGCAAGAGTAGGTTGAATTAGGTGATTTTCATTATCAATTGTTTATTAAAATTTGTCTTGTGCAAATTTATAAGCATCATCCTGTCATAAAAAATACATTGTTCTTTTTTTTTACTTATTTTAAAATTAGTTTTACTTAGTTCATTTAATTATTTCCTCAATATTTCCAGGAACCAGGCAAGTTAATTATGTTTCTAACTGCCCCCAGCTCCAAATATTTTGCGAGAAAGTCATTCCATGTGTTTATTCACCTTGAGAAGTGAGTTTGCTGTGTCTAGTTTTACTGTTTCCTCTCCCTGTGCTAGTGTTGTTTAATAGGTATAAGTATCATTCTTTATCACTCCACATAGGGCTGGAGTTTAATCATTGATTGTGATGAATGAACTGAAAGTCTGAGTCTTTGGAACCCGATGAAACAGATTTCTTCATTTTGAAGAAAAGCTAGGTCTGCTTTGCTTTTTGTGATACATCAAATATGAACTGTGGCTGAAACTGAATGAAGAAAGGCAGACACAGCTCACTCCTCCACATACCGAATGGATTCTGTAGGACTCCTGTCTGCTCCCCTGTCTGCTCCCTGACCAGGGCAGTGTGTGCAGAGGGTTGAGAGGAAATATGTGACCTCTCCGGGGGAAGCGGCATCAGGGAGCAGAGCCCCCAGGTCGTGGAAGGAAGGGGCTCCTAACTGAGCTGTTAGCAGCTGTTTCCGCACTGCTTCTTCCTGTGGGCCTCTGAGCTGGGCTTGTCAGGAGAATCTCATCCCTACAGGGAGGTTAAGCCATTATGGAAAATTTGCACTTTGCAGATAATTAAAATAAATTGGCTTAAACGAATTTCTGGCCTCTTTCCTGAATACAGGAACTGAAGAAAACTAAAAAGACGGGAAATATGGAAACAGTTAAAGAAAACCAAATTTATGAATTATAGGAATTTCAAATTTATAAAATAAGAGGTTAGATATTCTGAATGGAAATGTGCTACTTCCTACTGGAGCAAACAAAAACTCATTCATTTATTCAGTCTTCCATGACATTTGTTTCTTGAGTTCTTGTCTGGAATCGGTAATATGCCATGGGAGACCAAATGATGGAGATCCGGTTTCTGGAAGGACTCAGAAGCACATGGTCTACAGTAGTTTTCAGGACTATGGGTAAATTATAACTCAGGATGTTGTGGTAGACAGGAATATAGAGATCACAGAATGGGGCTGATGCAGAGAGGATCTGAATCATAGTTCAGAAGGTCTTTTCTGAGATGTGGAATTGGAGAGAGAAAAGGAATGTAGTCAGCTTAGGAGGGATTTCTGATGTAGAGCTCAGCTTGTGACATTTTATTCCAACAATTTAAAAAGTAAGTAACACAGTAAGTATTCTTGACATCTGTCCCGATGCTTTCATTTTTGATGTCCAGCTAGGTAGTCATAGGCTCAGCAGACCTTAGCAATGCTGCCGTGAACATTGAGCACAGCGCAGACACTTTCTGCTTTGCTACTTCACAGTATTGCTGTTACAAAAGAGGCATTTTTACCTTAATTCTGAAAATGTCCTTTTTCGGGCTCCTAGTCAAT
Source organism: Bramus lutescens (assembly GCA_001685075.1). Taxonomy (NCBI): domain Eukaryota; kingdom Metazoa; phylum Chordata; class Mammalia; order Rodentia; family Cricetidae; genus Bramus; species Bramus lutescens. Next base: position 3,389 of record LOEQ01014883.1, read on the forward strand.
TCCACTCAAGGAAACATTGTGGTTAGAAATCAAAATCTATAGTTGGCACAGAAGGGCATTGGCAGAGGGATGTGTGTACATCTCTGCTAGAGAAACATGGAGATGATGGACATCTGGCAGTTCTGCAGGTGAGTCAAGGTCCTCTGAGATAAGTTGCAAGGCTAGACCTTCATAATAGATGGTCAAAACTAAAAACATCACTGTATGCAGACGAAAACTAAGAAGAATTATTTCCCAAACTTCTGGCTTCACTGGTTCTCTGCCTGTACACATTTCCAAAATCCTTTTTTATATTTGTACTCTGTTTTCTCTAGATCTGCACTTTTCAAAATTTACCAGTTTTGATATATTTGTTGTAAAACACCTTGAGGTTTACTATTTAATTTTAATGATTCATATGTATAACCAAACCTCATTTTCCACGGATTCCGTGCTTTGAAATTTGGCTATCTATGGACATATATTTGCAACCCTAAGACCTCATGGGGCCTTGTTGGTCATTCGCAGTATGTGTAGAAGGGTAGAGAGTGTTAGTCATTGATATACACATTCTCTTCTCGGTCCCACGAGGTGACATTTAGTCCTGCTTTGGCTCTCATGTGTGAACAAGTGTTCTCTTCTGTCTGTGCAGCTCATGCTTCTCACATAAATATTTTTCTTGGTGTTTTTGTCATTTAAATGACCTTCAAGTGTAATGAAAATAGTTCTGTCCAGTATTCCCCAAGCCTAATGTATTCTGTTGACTCTTATGTGAAGAACATGTGTATTAGACAAACATCAGGACAAATTACAGTGCTGTTGGCTACAAGCCCAGTGTCCATCACTTGCCAACATTGAATAAGGTGGATTCAAGCAGACACACAAAGAAGCAAGGCTCCATTTTGATTGGTTTAAGTAACTGCTGAGAACAATGGCTGACAGAAAGCCCATCTACTTGTGGACTTTCTTTTGGAGCAATTGTTTGATACTTTCCAATTCAGTGTTTGTGGTGACTTCATAGAATTCAACTGCAGAAAACAGTACCTATGTATGCTCATGCCTGCATAGATACATGCATGCCAGGACATCAATGTGGAAACAAACTGAAGGCAGATGTGTAAATTGGAAATGTTAACAACCAGAGGGTCAGGATACTTAAAGACTCCTTGCTGTTTTCTGACCTGTACCTAGAGTTCCTTTTTCTCTTCTACCTCTCTCTTCCTCTCTCCCTCCTCTTCTTCCATCTCTTGCCTTTTCCTCATCAGTGTTAGGAAACATTTTAAAAGTTGAGAGGGAAATGTCCTTTTAAAGGATTCGTGGGCTTTTAGCATTGGGGGGTAGTTTCTAGACTCACACTAGTACAGAAAGTCATGTTTGATGAAGCCTGAGTGAGAGCTGTCAAAGCTCTTAGTCTTATTGGAAACCCCAGTTCAAGCCTTGCTTCTGCCTCTAACATCCTGTGTAATCTTAGGTTAATTGCTTTTCCAGAGTTCATCCTCAGTAAGGTAGGGGAGTAAATTAAAATAAAAGAAGTTAAGAGAAGTCTGGAGGTGATTAATGTCCCTCAGCTGTTACTTTTGGTCCACTGTTCTGTCATCTTAAATCAGAGTTCTTAACCTTTTCAGGCTGACATATTTTTTACCTCCTAAATTGGTATGTTACCCTGGGATATAGGCTTATAAAATAAATATATCAATTAAACATTTACTACCAAAAATTATAAGGAGATATTTAAAATCAATTCTTTTTTCTCATTCATTATCATTTATTAAGGATAAAATGCATTTGCATGCTAATGAGATGGGTATGCAAATTTATTTTTACATAAAGAATTAAATCTTGGTTAAATGTTTACTATTGTACCACACAAAGCATCTGCATTGCTCCTTTAGAGTTGATTGATATTTTGATTTTTATAATTGTTTGTACATAGAACTTGATTTAAGGCATTTTTAAAGTTCACACAAGTTTGTTTTAATCTTAATCTTCAATCCCAAATTCATTTAACATGATTTTACAAATGAAACTCAAGTCAGCAACTCAAACAGAACACTTTCAACAAATATTCTAATGTAATACAATCTAAAAATACACCAATTTTATACATACATGCTGAGAAATAATGCTACCAAGGTATTAAAAATCTTTTTGTCCATAATTAGACTATTATGTTTCTGTACAGCAGAAAATGTATGTACAGTCTAGAACCTGAACCCAGGTATCAGGCAAGCTTCTGTGGGCTTTCAGGTGCGGTCACATATGTAGTATCATGTATAGTACATAGGTTGTGTTCCCAGAGCAAAGGGAAGTGAAGCCACACAGTGCAGCCTTGGTGGATGTGGCTAGAAATTCCTTGGCTGTCATCTGATATTGAATTAATTTTTGGGTGTTTCACAGTTAGAGGTTTGTTGACTATTTGTATAGACTTTCCATCACATGTCCTGTAGACAACATTAAGTCACTGAAAGAACAGAGTTTAGAATACGTTAACCCTGAAATCTAAATTCTGGTTTCTTCAATTTCCTGTCTGCTTGGTGTTGGCTGAGTTATACGTCTTCTCAGATTCCCATTTTCCTTATCTGTTTCATGGTGATGACAATACTCCTCCTGCCAGGAGAAGATTATGTGCGATAACTGTAGAAATATTTGGAAACAAAATGTATTAAAACAGTAACTTTCTTTTTCACAAGCCACCCTTTTCTTTATAGAAATTTGTAAAAAGTGACAACTAAGGACACTGTCTTTGCAGACAGATTTGCGACTTCAGATTCTTGATCAGTATGCCCTTGTTGCAAGTTTTTGATGTCTTCATGCTTGTTTCTTCCTCTGTAAAAGGACAAACATGAGCCCCCTTTCTTCAAAGGTACTATTTGATGGATCGTTAATATTTGCAAAGTTCTTAGACCAATCTCAGGTCTCATTAGTTGTTATCTAAGAATGGCAAGAAACATATCTTAATAGCAAAACTTCAGTGTCATTGAGTCATGAATAAGCATGAAATATGAAGACGTTAAAAGGAAAATCTCACCTAAGTTTCTAAGCTGATTAGAGGAAGATCTGATTTTGTGCTCTTCTTCCTAACAGAACTGTACTACAGCACACTATCACTCTTGATTGGTAATTGGGATCTTCCACTTCTTCTAGTAGAATATCTGGCATGCATACTTTACAGCCCTATGTTAGTGGCTACTTTTTATAGCAGTTCCTGGTGTCACGTCTAAAACTGAACCTTACTGTGGGGCCCACAGAAGTGGGTCTGTTCCACCTTGACCAAAAGTCAGAGAATTCAAGCCTATTTTGCTCCTTCAAGGATAATTCAGGAGGTTTGACCTAGGAGTGGCTGCCTACAGGATGCTTGGTCTAAGGTGTGGTTGTTGCGTGTCCTGCCTAAAGAACAGAATGCTTAATTCAGGAGAAGTTGCTTGATGTTTCAGATATTGACTCAGGCAACTTCTCTGTTCTTTGTGCCACTTTAAAGCAGTCTTTTGCCTTCTCCGCCTCCTTTTGGATCGGGGTATATAAACATATGGAAAATAAATGCGGGTGAATTAAGTACTCGCTGGATTGCACTCCCGGTTCTAGTCAGCATTTCTGTTCCTTTTCTTTTGTATCTCTGTTCCTCCTGCCTAATATTTCTAATCCTCATGCTCCTATCCTGGAACATGCAAACCCGGTCGAGGCAGGACCCCAATACCCTACTTCTGAGGTAATAAGTCATGGATCAGTATTCTGTGTTATGGATGTTGAGAATATACACAATTCCTAGATCAAGATAAAAGTGTATGTGTGTGCCCGCACATCTGAGGGCAGAGATTGATGTAGAATGTATTCCTTGATTATACTTTTTATTTATATTTTGAGCCAGAGTTTCACTGACCCTGGTGCTCACTGATTCACCTAGGCTGTTTGGACAAAGATATCCAAGATCCACCTTCCCAGTCCTGGAATCAGTCACTCACCTCTGTGCTCAGCCCTTTTACATGGATGCTAGAGACTGAATACAGGGTTTTATGCTTCAAAATAAAGTACTTTACACATTGAACCTTTTCACCAGGTCTGACACAAAAGAATGTATTCCTCATAGGACAGTAAGCATTGTAAACATTATTCTGTGAAACAGCCTCATATCCTGCATCATGGGCAGTCATCAGCCACAGCAGGTAAGGTGTGGAGGCCACACTCATGGATATCACTGCAGACACAAAGCATCAAGTTTGAAAAGCCCACAGTCTTGCATTGCACAATGATAGAACCGCTTGGTGTCTGTGGGATATCCTCATCTTTCTAGTCTGGGTGCTGCAGAAACGGCTCTGGCTAACCCACTCAGGATATCACATTCATAAGACACAGTTCAGATACAAAAGAAAAGGAACCGAAACACAGTTCACGTTTTGAGACTCATTGTTCCCGTAGTATTGACTTCTAGGGGCTTGAAGTATTGCTTGCCCCAATCGGGTATTTTTTCTGTGCTTCTTTCTATGCCATGCTCCAGTTAATTTCTTCCATTTTTCCTAAAACACTTGCTTGTTTATCTTACATTCTTTCTCCAGTAAAAGGCAATCCCTGAGAAGAAAATCAAAAGTGAACAGGTTAATGTATAGAAGAATGACTCTCTGTAGAAAATAGCATTTGATTTTAGGAGCTATCTTTTGAAGATGTGCTGCTTTAACCAAGGAAAAACTGGAATATTGGGAGGTGGCTTCTGGGAACTGGCAGTTTTATGAATGCCTGTAGCCTCCTCTGTGTTTAGTCTAGGTAATAAATTCAGTTTTGATTTTATAGAAAGCCATGATTTTGTGCTATTTGAAGATATGAGGAATACTTTTGAGGCCTGGCTAGAAAGGTCATTTTCTTTTCTCTCCCTACCACTCAGAGGCTTGTAAGATGTAGATTTTTACCTTACTCAATGGTAAGAGCAGCCACAAGAGTGACAGATTGTATATGTCTCCCTAATAGCAGAGGCTTTCCCCTGCTAATGAGCAAAGCACTACCCTCCTAATGGAGTGAGTGAGGAAGGTGACAGCAAAGTATTGAACTTGGAAAGTGAAACTACATGGAAGTCAGCAACAGTTTTTCTGTGTCATAATACTCCAATGGACACCTGTACAGTGGTTCTCTTTGTTTGCCTAACTATACTTTCAAGACCCAAGTGATTTAAAAAAGAAATTACTATATTCATGGACATGGAGAAAAAAAAACTGTAAATGAACCCAAATATAAGATTCCAAGTTGATATTTTCATTCACCCCAAGGAGAGACTAAATTGTTATTAATGCCATTCAATATTTAGAACTTAAATATTTTGCTAACATTTGCAGATTAAAAAAATTAGATATGTTCTGTCTTAAGTTGTTAGAATAACTTGGTTTCCCATGGAGAGGCAAACTTAAGTTTTCCAGTAGGAAATCCTTAATTGTCTTACTTGATAGTAGTACTGCTTTATAACTACAAGTCTTTTATTTTTTTGAAGCATCTCAGCAGTTATAAACTGTGACTAACATTTTCCTATTGACAATCTGGGCTGTAGAGACTTTGTTCAGAAGATCACACTTCTAACATATATGTAATTTTTATTTTAACACAAACCGTTTGATTTACCTCCATGCTGTGGTCTTTGTGCTGTGCTCTTTTTTTTCTCTGTACCAGCTTTCCCTTATGTTATCTCTTGAGGGGTAAACTAACTGTACAAGGAGACTGTTCTCTGTGATTACTTTTTGCAAGGACTCATGAAATCGAGGCATGTTGTTCAGCTTGATGGCAGAATGACACATTATTTCATCATTCATAAGAAGGAAACATGAGAGTAAGGTGTAAATGTAGGGCACTGACTTTACAGTGAGAACCTGGCAGAAACCTAGTACTACTTGTTCTTAGATCTTTAAGAATGAATAGATCAGTTGTTGGGATTGGCTTAAAAAAACCAGGCTGCCATTGCTCAGATGTGTATGTTTATGGCATATGATGGTTTCTCCCAAACCTCAAAGAGATACGTTGTTGCTGGGGCTAAGGAGTTTGCCTATGATGAGGGTCAGATGTCTCCAGGGACTTTCCTTCAGGGATCAAGGCCCTATAAAACCGAAGGCATCTGGAGGAAACAGCAGGCCAGCTCTCCGAAACTTGTTCTCACACATCAGAATCAAGCCCACTCATATCGGTCATTTCCACTGTCCGAGGGAAAAAAAAATAGAGTCTCCAATGATTCCCCAAAGGCCATCCTTGATTTTGTTACGTTCTTCACTACAACAGTAATGACAGCCGTTCTGCTCTCAGCCACCTCTCCGGCATCCATAACATTTGCCTATGCAGAGACCTGTGGGCTCCAGCTTTAGAACTGCACAAAGTACAGAGAGAAAGTGGCAGAAGTCTTACTTTGCTTATACCCTTGTATCTGATGATAATAAATTGACTTTCTGCTTGGGATATTTTCTTAAATAATTACAACAGTAGAAGTTTGTTATTTACATCGGGAATATTTCCCCGCTGGTTTTCGGTTCATTTTGTTTCTCATTAACCTTTATAAGTATTCTAATCAGAAGTACTCTTTTATTTAAGAACAGTGCTTCCCTTTCCATAGAACAAAAGAGTCTTTTCATATTGGTGTCATTTTCCTTCATCATGCTTCCTCAAGGATACATAGGAAAGGGTGGTATGACATTCTTGGAAAAAAAAAGAGTTGGAAAAGTGAATATTGGTCTTGTTGGCTTTGTGACCTAGAGCAGATTTCTTCACAGACTTTTCTTCTCCCCTGGAAAGGAGAAGTAATATCTGCATATACTAGAATTGTTGAAAAGAACAAACGAGATCATTGTGACCCTGCTCTTAGAGTCTTGAAGCACCACCATTCTATAACATTCTGCATGTCCTCAAATCCTGCTTACATTCTGTTAATCTTTTTATTTTTTGAATTTTATCATCATTCACAAAGGCAGGATTATAATAGAAGCAATCATACCAGCTTCTTGTGAAGCTGAATGGACAATTCCACACAAAACATTGACCACAAACATTAAATATGCAACGAGTATCAAGTGCATTGACTTTACACAGCAGGTGCTTAATAAATGGGATCCTCTCTATTTTACATCCTTTATGTGGGCATTTAAGTAGTCCTCCTTAATCTCCCCTCCATGTTTTAAGGAAACCAACTCTTGGGATGTTGGAAGATACAACTATCACATTATGCTCGTTATGTGCAAAACGAATAGTTACTTGCTGGTTTTAATCACGGCCTGTCTTTGAATGAGACACTTGGAAACTGGAAAGGTTGAAAATAGTGATACTGTGTGCATCTGCCTCTCTGTGTTAGTCTTCTTGGTATGGAGATGCCTTACTCCCTTCCCTCCTCCCAAAGATGGACCCCAGCTCCAAACACACTTTGTAAAGTGTTCTCTCTTGTTTTGTTGCCTTTCCCTTACCTTCTCTACACCCTGGTTTTTTTTTGTTTTTTTTTTTTTTACTCTCTTATGAGAAAATTCCTCAGGCTCCTTTAGACACTGGTTTTTCTTATGGCATCTTTGAAACTTGTGGGTTTATGAGACTTTTCTTTGGGTGAAAGAATAATATTGTCTGGGAATGCCTTCGAATTTCAAGTCAAATAAAACCAGCTGTGCAGCTTCCCAAAGCCCCCCTAAACAAGATGTGATATTGATAAAACAGAAAATAACAGATACTCTACAATTTTCAAAATTGAGGTTATAGAATGGTCTGAAGCGCTAGCCCAGTAGGGAGTGGGCTGTTAATTTATCTGTGTGCTTAGTTCTTTCCTACATAGCTGCCCAATGCTCAGTGTAGGTAGATAATTTTAGCAATAATAAAAATAGAAGTCACAAGGCTATTCCAGGATGAATTATATTGCTCCTCCCTGAATTACATGTGTTGAGATCTTCACCAGAAGTGCCTCATGGTAAGCTTCCATTTGGACACAGGCACATTAAAGTGGTGGTTGAGCTAAAGTGAAATGGTTAAGGAGAACACAACCCAAAGACTGTGTCTGTATGAGAGGGAAGGCTTGCAGATACAGGCCCGGGGGTTACACCTGCAGAGAGACAAGAGTTCATGAGGATAGCAGAGAAAAGGCTCCCACTTGGCAAGCATGGAAAGAGGTCTCACAAGACACCTATCATCACAGCAAATGGATCTGGACTTCCACCGGTAACCGTGGGAGTCTGTGCTTCTGTGGACTTCTTGATTTTTCCGCATGCCAAGTATAACCTATTTTTTTTAGAGACTGTGACACTGGAGCTTGGCTCTTTTCTACTACCCCAGTCTTAGGCAAGCTCTCCAAATTTCTATGCTCAATTTCTCTATTTGTAATATGGCAAATGATCATATATTATCTAATTTAGGGACTTTCTGTTCAGTTTAGAATTTATATTTACACATAAGTTTTTTATTTTAACATAATACTTTTATTGATTATTGGGAAATTTTATATAATACACCCTCATCACATTAGCTTCCCAGTAATCCCAAGTCCATTCCCCACCCTTATGACTCCCCTCTAAATCAAAAGAAGAAGAGAGAGAAAGAAAAACGGAAAAGATAATACCAAGTAGAATTTGTGTTGTCTATATACTCACTAGAGCATGGTCAAACTCCCAGTGGGCAGCTCCTTAAATTGAAGTGAGTTCTTCCCCACCTAATCAGCTCAAGAAGTCATCAACTGGGAAGAGCTGCATTTCAGCATCCCTATCACAATTTCAAGTGTACTCTTCAATGGCTTCCTATCTAGACTGTTTCTGTGCCTCTCATTCTCAATTGAGAGTCTACAGTCATCAATACCACAGCAAAAGAATCTTCCTTGCCCTTAATAGTCAGTGACAACCTGGATCCTGAATACATAGTACATAATATGTACCAAAAATCTGTTTTAGAGATTTAGCTTTATTTAATTTATGTGTATATTGGTGTGTTTGTGTATGCATGCACACGTGTATAGGTTTCCACAGAGTACAGAGCTCCTAATATCCTGGAGATCGAGTTGTATATGTAGTTGTGAACTGCTCAGCATGGGTTCTGGGAACTGGAAGAACAGTATGTACTATTAATTGTCAGGTTGTCTCCCTTGCTCTATAAATTATAATCTAGAAAAAATATGTTTTTCAATTCTGTGTGCATTTGTATGTGTTTGTGTGTTGGGGCACATGAGTGTTGGTAATCACAGAGACGAGAAGCCTTGCATCCTCTGGAGCATGACTTATAGGAGGTTGTAAGGCACCTGACATTGGTAGTAGGAACTGAAAGTAGGTCGTTTGGAAGAGCTTTCACACTTGAGACATCGTTTTACAAATGAGAAACAAAGTCTCAGTCACAAAGCAAGAGAGTGTGAGAGCTAAGGCTTGGTTATAGGACAACGTAAACATAGGTTGCACTTTTGTTTCCCAGCTGCCCAGACCCAAATAATCACACAGAAACTGTATTAATTATAATACAGGATATAACAGAGTCAGACATATTCTTAGTTAGCTCTTACATTTTAAATTAATCCATTTCTATTAGTTTATATTTTGCCATGAGGCTTGTGGTTTGTTACCTCACATCTTACTGCTTGGGTGGCTACATGGCATCTGCCTGACTCCACCTTCTTTCTCCCTGATTTCGGTTTAGCTTTCCCTTCTAACTATATTCTGCCCTGCCATAGGCCAAAGAGGGTTCTTTATTAACCAGTAGCAAAACAATCTCCAGCTGCCTTCTTGATTCCTATGGAAACTTCAGGGAAGAATTAAAACTGCTGTTGCTGGGGTAGGTGGACTGAATTGCATGTTGGGCAGGTAGGAAGCATGCAGAAGGGAGTTCTAAATCTAGTTTCTTTCACCATGCTCTGCATAAAGTCTTGTAAGATTGCCTTCTGGGAATACTGCACACATACAGGAAATTAAGGATTATTATTTACAGGAGAGTGCACACACACACAAAACCCTTTGTAGAAATAAAATGTCTTATTTTATGTTTTTTATAAATCTTTAATGAACCAGGCATTGCCTTCCAAAGTTCTATGACAGATTTTTTGACACTTTAACTAAGACCACTTATGAAATAAATTGAAACGTGCATATTTAAATATTTCTAATGATAAGCCACCTTTAAATGTATTGATAGAATAATCCTATTTTAAGCATTTTTATTATTTAAAATTTTACTGTCTGCTGAGAACTCTGTTTCAAGCCCTGAACACCACTGGCCATTTTATCCTCATATCAGGTATAAGAAATGTATTGTGTCCATGTTTCCTTGGCGATAAGATAGAGACTTTGAAAGAATTAGCAACCTGTCCCAAGTTTAATACTTGGGAGAGTTTAAGCACATCCCAAGCCTGGCAAATTCCAGTGCCCAGACACTTAGCGACTAAAGAAACAAAACCCCACAGAAGTTTCAGTGATAGTCAATTTATTAAAGTTAAAAATTTCTCTTAGTTCTTTTTCTATAGGTTTAAAGAATCTTAGTAAAAATTATTCTATCGACTTTAAGTCAACAAATGTAAGCAAATATGAAATGTGAGTGACCTTTAGCCTGAACATTCTAAACCTGAACAAGCTGTCTTTGTGAACTGTTTGTGTGTGTGTGTGTGTGTGTGTGTGTCTATGTGACTACTGCTATTTGGTGGGAATAGTTCAGGCCTGAGGCCACAGATAACTATGAAAGAATGCTGCCCTTGTTCATGGTCTTGTTTCTGATGTTCTCCTCCCCCAATTTTTTATGCAATAATAATTTGTTGTCATCTGACCAAAATTCAGAAAAATAATACTTTTAATAAAATCTTATCAGCTCACTGTGATAGCACCATCTGATGACAATAACAAATGTCGGTTATTTCAGTGTTAATCAGGTGAAACTTATTACTCATTACAAAATGTAGGTTCCTGTGCAAGCAACACATTTGTTAACATCTTGTACTATAGCTAAAAATTAACTATTTGTCAAAGAGTTATAAGCATCTGCTTTCCTGACAGCTATTGTAATACACAGGAAAATACTGGAAAAGCTGTCCTCCTAGAAGAAATTAAAGATTGCGTGATCGGTGTGTGCAAGGAATCCCAGGCTGTCATGTCTGTGATAAGCACAAATGACTTCAAGTCTGTGAAACACAGTGAGAAGGAGGGCTGAGTTCAAAGGTTATGCTAATTGATGAGTATGTCTCTAGTATTCTAAGTGTGTTCATTAAGTCCACTCTTACCTTATGAGGGATTTCATCTGTCAAACCTCCGGAAGCCACAGCCTCCTTCTTATTGAGATACTTAAATCTGAAGAGTATGACATGCCTAGCAACTTTGTAAGTGCCTATTACACAAATCTCGAGAGCTTAAAGACGGAGGCTAAACATATAGCTATAAAGTCTTATACTGTTCAGGAAAAGACACAGTTTAAATTCTGTAAGAAATAAGAGCTAAATAAAAAAGAAAGAAAATCAAAGTTAAATGGCCAAGTAACAAAAAAAATATGTTAGCACAGATTTCTGTGTTTTGATAGAAATGATATTTTATTTTTTCAATAAACTTTGTTTTCACTCATGCATGATAACAAAAATAACAATGTGGGTACATTTGTGCATGTGTGTGTGGGGTTCAGTTCGTATGTATATTTATGTGCACGCCAGATAACAAACTCGCTGTCTTTCCTCAGGTGCCATCTATCTACCATTTGTTTTGAGACAGGGTCTCTCAGTGGCCTGTAAATCATCAGTCAGGCTAGACTGGCTGTCAGCAAGCCCCTGGGCTCCATCTGTCTCTGCCTCCCAAAAGCTAGGATTATGGGCACTCACTACCATGCACATAATTTTTAAGTTTATTGCAGATATTGAACTCAGGTCCTAAATGTATACACCTAAAGCAAACACAATATCCACTGAGCCATCTTTCCAGACCAAAAATCTTTCATACTGTATTATTTTTTACTTTCTTTTTAAAAAAGAAAAAAATGTGTCCAAATACTTCCTTCCAAATTAAGAAAGAATAGAGGAGATTGTGGCCAGTATTCTTGCTACAAAATACTCCTCTTTAATGAAATCAACATAAGGTTTAGTGAGGTTGCAAAGGCAGAAACAGAAAATCATGAAGTGTTGAGACTGTATGTGCACTGGGCTTAGATATGAGTATTCTATGCTAAGAACACGGGTAGGCTGCTTAGCTCATCATAAAGCTTTTTCATTGCAGGCTGAAATTGACAAGAAACACAGAGCCAGCTCCTGGAATACAGTAGCTTATTGTCAACTGTGAGCCATTTTTCAATGCCTGTGCCACATCTGGGAGAGAGCATGCAGAAGAAAGAAGGATGAAAAAGGGAGGTAACGAAAATAATGGCTCATACCTTATTTAAATGGCAATTTAGTTCCGAACCTGGAATTTCAAACTAGTGCCCACGTCAGCACCAGGGGCTTATGTGGAATTCTTCCCTTTCTTCCCCTTCAGTATGGAGACTAGGAGAACTGAACTGAACATGAGAAACTGCACTGAGCTGTTCATTATCAAAGCCAGGCTGCACCCAGACAAGAGTGACAACGAAGGACCAGACCAGCCTCACCAGTGCTTCTCGGCGCACCACTCACTCTGATTATTCAAAACATAATGTACAGGGGGAGGAACGAGGAAGAGGAACCAAGATGACCTTCCTGTTCATAATAAATTACCAAGGATGAATAATAGCATCCAGGAAATGGTCACACCTCTGTGAGAAGCAGAAATGGAATAATGCATATAAGAAACTGTGCCTCCTTTTGGGATGTAGCCTGGCCTCTGGGTCTACCTCAGCTCATTTACTCATCTCAAGTTTCCTTGCTCCAGAGTTAATTCCTCTCTTCCTTGAGAGGAATTAAAGCAATACCCAGGACTGGCTCCTGAGAAGCACATTTCTTTCTTTTTCTTCCTCTTGTGATGTATTCTTTACCTCATTTTATGTGGGGCTGAAGTCTATTGAGGGCTTATTGTGGACCAAGTCATATGCAACCAGTGCGACACGGAGGAAGACCACTGATACATCAGTTCAGTTCTGGACAAAGTCACCTATGAAGGTCAAAGCCTCCAGTTTAGGTTCCAGGGCCCCTCCAGGCAGAGGGTTTTGAATTCATTTCTTGGTTTCCTTGAGCTTAAATTTTCTTGTCTTTAAAACTGAGATAGTATCAGGAAACATTCTTCTTAGCATTGCCCTCCTTTCCGATGGATGTTGAAAAACTTAAAAGAAAGATCTCCTGAGTAAATTGGGAGCATGGGGACCTTGGAAGAGGGTTGAAGGGGAGGGGAGGCAAGGGAGGGAAGCAAAGAAAAATGCAGAGCTCAATAAAAATCAATAAAAAAGAAAACACCTAAAGAGGCTTCATAATCTTTTTAAAAATTTAATGAAGGCGTAAGTCATAAACAATCCCACACCAGTTGGGATTTAAAGGGGTATTTATTTTAAGGGCAAAACTTATTTTAAGGGCGAAACTTACAAAACACCAACAGTCAGCAAAGGAAGCCTAGTCGCCAGAAGCGGA
>LOEQ01014884.1:4922-23166 GCA_001685075.1 Bramus lutescens
TCTTTCTGAAGGGCTAGGAGCTGTCTTTCTGAAGGGCTAGGAGCTGTCTTTCTCAAGGGCTAGGAGCTGTCTTTCTGAAGGGCTAGGAGCTGTCTTTCTGAAGGGCCAGGAACTGTCTTTCTCAAGGGCTAGCCTCGCACTCCAGGTGACATCTTCTACAAAACGGCTTCCATTGGAGAAAGAGAAATCAGTCTCTATGTCTTCCCCACTTCCTGTGAATCAGAGCTTTAGTAACACACATGCTTTTCGTGTCTCAGCGACTGAGAATCTACAAAGTCAGAATCACCCACGGATATGAACATCACTGTTGAAAAAGTATAAATACAACTATGCATGGGAGGCAGACCTGTGAGGACTGTCTGTCAGAAGTATGAGGCCAGCCTGGTCTACATAGAGAACTGCAGACCAGCTGTGAGAGAATCATGCCATCTCCATACATACATGCATATACACATACATGCATATATACATGTACATATATGTGTGTGACAAATAGAGCATTTCCCATGCATGTCCTTATGACTTCATGCATTTAAAGGAGATATTTTCCCTATGTAAAGAAACCTTGCTCATTTTCTCATCTATTCAAACGCCAACTTATTCTTTAAAGCACATCCCTCATGGCAAGTCCTTCTCAAAAAGTCACCTTGTGACTTAAATGAGCACCCTTGCTCCCTCTTTCGCCTTTCTACAGCTCTGCTTTGCTTACACTGGAGTAGGCAACAATGACCTTTATATCCAAGTTACTTACAGAGGCATTGTCTCCTACTAACTTACAAACTCCATGGGGTTTCTCCTGTTTTTTGACTTCTACCAAGGAGAGCATAAATTCTTCCTAGCGTGTGTTTTCAAGGTTTCTTATAATTACAAATTTTATAATTGAAAAGTGGAGAAAATGCAGAAGGTGACAAGTTCCATTTGGATCCTAAGCGTCTCAGGTTATTTTCCTAGGCTGTTGCAGGTTGGAGCTTCAGGAAAACCCCTTATACTCAGTTATAAAAAGTTCTTCAGTGGTGAAAGATATGAGCCTGGGCTTGGGAAACGAAGTAAAGAATTGATGAGATTAGTCAGGCAGATGTGGCGCATGCCTCTAATCCCAGTACTCGGGAGGCAGAGGCAGGCAGATCTCTGTGACTTTGAGGCTAGCCTGGTCTGCAAGAGCTAGTTCAAGGATAGGCTGCAGAGCTAAAGAGAAACCCTGTCTTGAAAAACCAAAGAAAGAGAGAGAGAGAGAGAAAGAGAGAGAGAGAGAATCAATGGAAGATATGGCAATTGCCTTTCAATCAGGGAAATGAATACTTTGCTACAATCAGACTTACTGTGCCATCTCTTAAAAATAAGATTGCAAGTTTTTTATTTTAATACTTGATGTTGAGAGTACTTAAGTGCAGGTGCTATGATGAGTGCTTTATNAGCTAATGAACGGCAGGGGTTTACTCTAACCCCACACCAGCTAAGGAAGATTCCTGGTCTTAAGAACACACTAATTTGTCTCTCTCTGCAGGCGGGGAATCCTTTATTATCCTGTGTCACAGTTCCCTGTGATTATGAATGGATGCAGAGGGTTGTTGAACACGGTTGTCACGTAATAAAAGGATTACAACTGACACCGCCAAAAAGAAGAGTCACTGTAATTACTAAATTATTAAACGACACTTTGACTTCGTATAAGAGACAGCTACAGATCAGGATTTCTGCCCTTTCTAAACAAACATCTCTACTGTTTTCAACCAGCATGCAAGGAGGGCATCCTAATCTTCCTTAAACAGATGAGGAATCCAAAAGCCATGGAGGAAGAGCTGTGTGGAGCCTCAGCAGCCACTCAGTGATAAAGGGGCATTGCCTCTGGGGATGCTTTGATGGAATCCCACGGTGGCTGCATTGTTGCCATTTCCCATCTCAGGGTCCTTTTGAACATGGAGATTATTGTTCGGTCCTCTCTGGTCCTAATCTTATTTTTCCAGAATTTTGTAGGTAAGGTTGAGTGTAATTGTGTTGGACATCAGATTGAAGATTTCTATTTATCTTACTAACTGAACAACTGAAAGACATGACAATTTCTTACTCAACACTGAAAACTCAATTCCTGGTAAATAGAAGGTCAATAAATGTTGAACGAAACAGCTCTCTCCCCTGTCATTCTCTATGGTCTTACTGATTGCTGCCTTCTGTCTTTTGCCTTATTTTATCATCTGCCTTATTTTGTTTTCGAATCTTGGCACCATAGTGGCACCCACAGTCCCTGTAAACCCCATGGTAGTGTTCTGATTCAAAGGTTTGGCTAACCCATCCTTGGCAAACAGGAGCCAAACAGGATTTGCTGCCTTGAGAGCCCGGCTGCCTCTTTCCTCTCCACTCTCACAGAGTGCTGGCTGTCGTACTCCTGCTTAGCAGCACTTGTGTTCAGATTCATTCATTACTGAAGATTAATCAATAATTGAGCATTATATAGCCACCCAGAGGCCATTTCATGGTGCAGTGGCATATTTATTACTTTATTTAGTGAAGGGACTTGAGAGCTCTCTGGTAACTGCTCACAGTTTGGTGGATTGTAAGATGCCTGACTGACAATCTAGGACTCTCAGCGTTTCCCCACTGGCCCTTCTCCTACGTTTCAACACAGCCCTTCTGGCAAATCCGCTGTCTGCACTAGCCCAGACCTCTCAATCTGTCCCTTTTAGACAGTCAGCTTGGGTTCCTCAGGCCCGATCTGCACTGAGGTTGGGATGAAGCCAGACAGCTTGGGAACAGTGCCCTGGGAGGCAACAATGAAGCCTGTAGGGTTGCCCTGGCAGCAGCTGGTACTTGTTGCTTACAGGAGTCACGGCCATCAAGTTCAAAGCTCTTTTTCCTAGTACGACAGGAGGATACCCGAGTGTGCTTTAAAGGTGCAAATAGAACATGGTATGCTACTGGTCACATGGAACTGGAGAATCCGATCCTAGGAGGAGCGTCTGAAGTTTCCAGGGGGAGAAGATGTCCTTAATATCAGATGTACTATGCAAGTCCATGGTCCATGCCACACTTGGGAGAAGCCTTCTGATTGACTGGCACTTGGGGCTCTGATCCTGGTACTAATTGCTGTCTTTTGCCTAATACTTTCTATTGCAGGCCAAATCCATATTTTTTAATCCTAGCTAAATTTTATCCTTAGGAAAACATTGATCTATAGTAGGTATATGGTGGTTTCAATCTGGGGCAAAAAGTGTCTCACAAAGAGATATTCACCCTTAAGGCTTCCAAAACTTCATGTTTTTGTATATATCCAGGATGATAAGGATATTGCTAAGTTTAAAGTTCTCTTTAAATGTCTCCTAGCAATATTTGGATCCTGTGTTCCTCCTGTTTAAGAGACCAGTGACAGCATAATCAAAGCCTGGTGGGATTTCCAAACCCCCTTTATGTACACCGCTATGCCTACGTTTTGATATGTTGGGCCTTTATTCAAGGAGGATCTATTTATCATAGCTCTCATTGACAATGACCAAACTAATGGATACTACTGGCAATGACAGAAACAAGCCATTGTTCTTTAAGAGGAGACTGTGTGTCAAGAAGGAAGGCATCCTTCTCTTTTAGGATAGGAATTCTAGGGAGAATCTTGTCAATTCCACAGTGGCTATGCCTGGGGATTTCACAGGGCATTTGACAAGTCTGGGCTCCACTAGAGAGGATGGGAAATGTAAGTTTACAATACACAATTCAATAGTGGTTCAGTGTTTTGTTTTGTTTGTTTCTTTTTTTTTAATCCTAGCCATTGCTGATAGAATACCTACTAAGTGCCAGCCATCATTTTTACCCTACACGCTCCTACATCTGAGTTGTTGAGGTGAACATTGGACACCCTTTTAGGTTGAACTGTCCCACAGGCAGAATGAGGCAGGCAGATCCTCAGAGCTCACTGTTTTTCATCTCCCTCATAGCAAAGAGAAAAAAGAGACGGACAACATCTGAAGAGCCACACCTGATGTTGTCACCTGGCTTCTGCATGTACATGCATCTGCATGCACCTTCACATACATGAGCGCTCATACACGCACTCACATACACACACACACACAGAGTATTCTTTTCCTGTTTAAAAGTCTCCTTTTAATTTTTGCAAAAGAGATATGTATGATTCCCACAATACTCATTGATCGTTCACATATAAGTGAAGCAACAAACTGGTTTCAATTTCCAGGATGTGGGAGGAATGCAGCGTGATGTGTTCTTTTACTATAAAATCTTGAATTTCAATGGTAAGGGAGGAACTCTCCTAGTCTATCACTTCTTCAAGGCCTCACCTTTTAACACCATCAGCTTGGTACTCTCTGAATGTAGGGAAATTACTCAAACCAAAATCTTATCATCTCCATCCGTTGTTTAATCTTGTTCTTTGTTCTTCCCATCATTTGCCTCAAATAGGCTAAAGCCACTGTCCCTAGGGCCTCACTCCTTCCTCACCCTTCCATCTCTCCTGGTCCCACCACCAAACTGAAAGTCTCCCAGGACATGTCAAGAAAGAACCATCTTTCTGAGACCCTCTAATAATCTATACCTACTGGGTTACTTTTCTTCTTTTCATATCTTTAGGTCATAAGAATCAAGGTGTGGCTTTCTGTTGATTGGGGAACACCAAACACATCCAGTTCATAGGGATGATCTCATTTGGTTTTATACTGAATTGAGGGTTCAGCAACCCCCTCACATCTTGTCTTCCTCTTCTTCTTGACTCTTCAGAGGAGCAATCATGTTACCAGAAGACAGGCCATCTGGTTGAAAAGTGTGTTGGACTACCCGAAGCACCTCTTCATGACATCCTTGGATGAAACGCCTACAGCTCTGCCATGGCCAGCGCTCATGTTCCCTGGATATTAGAGAGCCATCGGACTCTTCTCGGTCAAATCTGCACTGCTTTAATGCTTTTCGTGTCTTTTCAACCTACTGCAAGAATTTAAAGCAGTCTATGAAATGAATCACTCACCCAAATGACTTCCTCCAGGTACTGAAACTGGCCCATTCTCACACAGTGCTAGCACCAGAATCACACAGGAAGCTTGACCTCTAGGTGAGCATAAGACTTTTATGTATGTCATATTGGACAGCTGAGAAACCTGGCATTACATAGGATATGACTCAGGAAGCCTAGACTAGAGCTTGCTTATGCCCGTTCATCACACCCTCAGTGCTTACTTGATTTTCCTGGGCTCTTGACCATTGCTGGCTTTGTCTCCAATCAGAGCTGAAGGTATGATCCACAATTCCTCAATTCATCACCCTATGCTTGACCTCCATACTCAGCTCCATCTCCCTTGGGAAAAGCGCCAAGCCAGAGGTGGCTTTCAGGACTGAGACCCAATTAGATTTATCACTAAAAGGAACAAAGTAACCCAGGCCACTTAGAGCCAGTGACATGAAAGGGAAATAGGTTAACTCTCGATTGAAAGAGAAAAGTACGGTTCAGATCAAGCAGCAAGCAGCTTGCTGTGGTGTGGCCTCTTCCAGAATGGAAAGCTGTGGCTTCCCACTGACTTGGTCCCGTGTTTAAGACTGAAGTCAGCTTTGTATCATCAGGGCTGATTTTATGAGAGCCTCAGCAATGAGAAAATTAAAGAAAAGGATCAGGGTGTCACCCTTTGCTGTGGGTGTGAACATGGCAACCCTGTCTCAGGCAAAGACTCAAAGCAGGAGCCAATCACCTGCACAGATTTACATAGGCTGCGAAAGACAGCTAGGTTCTTCCTTTCATCAGATGTGGCATTATTCCTACATTCCTGGCAGTACCCCAAATGCTGCACTCTCAGAAGCAGAATCAGACCTTTGTCTGGTAAACTCAGACATTCCTAAAGAAAAGCACAATGTCTGTTTCCCATCTTGTCATGTCAGTTTGAAGAACTATATAACTCACATTTTCCAACATTGGTCTTCACTGATGTCAGTGCCCACTTCAGGAAAATGTCCTGAGATGACACTAAAAGCTACTTTTGGATGGGCCATGTGACCTTTGCCTGACCTTTTTGCCTGTGGAGTCAGTGACACTCCTAGGTCCCCAGTCTCTGCCACATTTAAGTCAAAAGTTCCCACTGGAGAGGAAAGAGAAACACAGGGCACAGGGCTTCACCTCAACACGAGGATCTCAGCCACCATCATCATCTCAACTGCCAAGAACAAGAGCCAAGTAAGTGCTCACATAGCTCTGACTCTAAGAACATCATCGCTGGGTCAAGTTGTCCGTTCCAGTAATCTCAGATCCTGGGAGACAGAGGCAGAAGAATTAGAAGTACAAGACCATTCTTGGCTATATTCAGTTCAAGGCTAGCCTGGACTACATGAAACTACAGCTCCCCGGCCCCTCCTCCCCACAACAAAAACAGTTCCAGGGAGATGATGGTTCAGTGGGTAAAGACACTTTCTGTCAAGCTTGATGACTTTAATTTAATTCCCAGGACCCATATATTAAAGGGACAGAAATGACTCGCAAATTTCTTTGGACCATCACATGGGTGCTGTAGCATGAGAACCACAGCACGTGCATGAACATGCATGCACACATACATAATAAATAAAAATGTATTTTAAAAAATCAAAAGGCAAACAAAGAAAAGAAAAGAAAAAATAAAGAAGATAGCTCAGTTGGAAAAGTACAACCTGAATCCCACTCCCCAAATCCACGTAAGAAAGCCAGGCATGGTGGAACACACTCGTAACCCCAGAGTTGGAGAGGTGGAGACAGGTCTGTCTCTGCAGCAGGCCAGTCAGTCAGACCAGCCTACCTGGTAAACTTCAGGTTGAAAATAGACCCTGACTCAGAAAGCAAACTTCAATGACTCCCAAGCAATGGCACTTGGGACTATCCTCTGGCTTCTGCACAAAATGCCCATGGACATACGCATGTGCACGCACACAGGCAGCCAAACACGTGCGTGTGCATATTCACACAGGAAAATAAAAGTAAAGTGAAAAATTAAAATGATGTTCTTACTAACAGATGATATGAAAAGCTGATGCCCTTGCCTCTTCCCTCACTGAATTCAGGCAAGGGGCTTCCTGTTTGTGGCAGATTTCACTGATACCAAGTGATTGGCTCAGAGCACATGGGGCAGTGAATGAGAACATTAGGAAACCCAAATCCAGAACTGCTTCTGCCTGCGGTGAGGTAGGAGGCTGTAGGCCCTGCCTACAGTGTCTCCATGAAGCAGCAGGAAGAAAATAACGGAGGGACAACCAGGATTTGAAGTGTTCATGACTACCAGGCATCTCCTGGGACCCGATTTTCAAAGAGCAGATAAAAAAGTTTTTCTAAGTATGTATTATTTAATTTAGTTAAAAACTATTTGCAAAAGCAGAGATCATAAGACTCATAGCACTAGATTTCTCTCTAATGCAGCAGGTTTAAGTATATTCCTCATGTAAAAGAAGTTTACCTTGCAGAACTGGGACCAGCACAGTGAAAAATTCTGATTGTCACTGTTACTGTCATCGTTGCTCTTGTTGTTAGTCTAAAGGTAAGATCAGAGGCCGTAGCTACATATGTTGTAAAGTCAAGTCACCTGAAAAAAAAATAAAGTCTAGCATGAGATGTTCGAGCGTGGGAGAAACCTTAGTCCTCAGGCAGAAGCACATTACAGCATGTTAGTTTGCAAGATAGTGTACGGTGGAAATTTGGGAGAGAAGAATGAAAAAGAAACGTGATGGGAAATCACTTTTGGTGTAGTGATTTGAGATCAGAGCTGGCTGTGCTGTGCTGTGCTGTGGTGGCTTACCAATGTGATTCCAGCATTTGGGAGGAGGAGACAGGAGGATCAGTAGTTCAAGATTATCCCTGGGTTACACAGAAAGTTCCAGGCCAGCCAGGGCTACAAGTAGCCCTGGGACCCTCGAAATAGAGTGGGGATGGAGGGAGAAAGGAGGGAGGGAGAGTGGAAGGGAGGGAAGGTGGAGGGAGAGAGACAGAGATAAAAAGAAAGAGAGAGAAAGAGAGAGGGAGGTTTAAAAATTAGATTAGTTTGATCCAATCCATATGAGAGCCACCTCATGCCTAACCTGCAGAATTTAAGTCTGTAGTTGAATTGTAGGAATATTAGATTTGATTTCACAGTGAAATATGATGCATCATAATCCTAAATGATAACCCACAGAACAAATGATCTGTTACTGAGAAAAGCCGAAAGTGCAAGTTCCTCTTCTTCTCACAGTAATGGAAAAGCTGGAAGTTGATTATCTGTGAATCTAACTTTTGGGAGAGCAAGGAGTGTTTGTGCTTTGAGAAGCTCTCAGAGGTCTCAGTTCCCACTCTTCTGGTTCACATGACACCTCCCTACCTCTAAGCCTGGTGTTTGTGTGAAATGGCAAGGCCATCCCATAGCTTTCTGCCTGGTCATGCTTTTATGACACAGAGGAGGAAAGCCACAGAGAGTGGATTTGTGCATCACTTTGATGACAAGTTGGCCTGTTTTTATCAGCCTAATGAAGCTCTGGCCCCATTCTCTTGCCCAGTGTAAGCCTCACAGTGGGAACATTGAGCATTTTCCAATCCATACCCTCCACAGATGCTATCTGCCAACTCTCTTAGCAGAAGAGTTCATTTGAAAGGGATTCTGGCTCGATGGAGGCTTTTTGAGCCTCCCAGCCTCATTACAAACCAATAGAGATGAACTGACTGCTTAGTACTCAAAAGGCAGCCCAACAAAAGCTAGCCCATTACACGAGGAGGGGCAGGGTCTCTCCTGGGCACTGGGTTTCCTTTGTTTTGTGTTTCAGCCCTCTTTCTCCTCCTCTTCTTTACAACCACCCCAATCTAATCCAGATTGTGTAGCATTACTCTAGTGCTGGAGAAGCCCTTTCCTTCCTCTCATTTCCTAATTATTTCTTATTTTAATGGAAACACAGCTCCAAGAAAGACACTTCTTATTGGATGTTGTGCTTATTGTGGCCTGACTTCACCCTAAGCTATTACCCTGTGTCTTCCACATTAGTGTGTTTTTTCCAACAGTTCCAGATCCTTTCCCTCCTTGAAGCTTGACTAACAAGAACTCAGAGACCAATATTGTGGTTCAACCCAAAGACCAGAAAGTCAAAGCAGCCAGCCACTGGCCCTTATCTTTACCTCAGTCCAAAATGGGAATTATGTCTCCAGTAATCTCAGAATGAAACTGTGTCTGAGAGCTGTCTCCTCCCATTTTATAATCCTCTTTGGGGCTGGGATTAAAGGTGTGCACCACTGGGATTAAAGGCTTGTCCCACCCGGTTTCTATGCCAACTAGTGTGACTACTGGGATTAAAGGTGTGTGTTATCACTGCCTGGTCTGTAAGGCTGACTAGTGGGGCTGATTTACTCTCTAATCTTCATGAAGCTTTATTATTAAAATATAAATGAAATGCCACTATACCTCTTTACCCAGGGACACACCCTTACAATAAGGCAGAGAGAATCAGAAACTTTTGCTCATCCTTTATGAAAAAAGCTGGCGCTGGCTGGCCCAGACCCTTCCTTTCTCCTTGTCTCATTATCTTTTATCTCTGCGTAAATCATAGAGTGATTTTATATTTCATATTCAGAGACAGGAAAGTATCAAACCTTTGCAATGACATGATAAGAGCCCTTATGTGGGGAAAAGAAAATCACCCCAAATGAAGGGGGTTCAAATGTTGTAAATTCAAATATTATGATGAAGTCCAGTTCCAGGGAGTATCCCCTTCTCTGAGGAGCTAGAATAGTCTATGTTTACAGGATGGCACCTCCTTGTCTTTCTCCTCTGAAATAACCACAGTAAATGTGGATATGCATTCATTCTGGGTTATCCTCCACAATAACCATATTAAATAGGATCACCTAATAATTATCCTTACATACACGGGAATAAGAGATAAAGCAATCTCCCAATCACAAATTTAGTAAGGAAGGGGTCTATGGAAAGGCAAGTAGTCCTCTCTACACACTGTGTGAGCTAAGACTCTATACTATCTACTTCTGCACAGAAGAGTCAAAAAATAAACCTAGGAAACTAGGAAAGAGTTAAGAGATTCTCCCCCACAGCCATGAATTGTTGGAGGAGGCCTCTAGTTAGTTCCTGGCTGCTTCGCCCTGTAATAATCACACAGAAACTATATCATATAAAACACTGTTTGGCCCATTAGCTCTAGCTTCTTATTTGCTAAGTCTTACATCTTAGTTTAACCCATTTCTAGTAATCTGTGTATCACCATGTGGCTGTGGCTTACTGACTAAAGTTCCCAGCATTTGTCTCCAGCAGGCTCCATGGTTTCTCTCTGACTCTGCCTTCCTTCTACCTTGTTATAAGCCAAGCCAGTTTCTTTATTCATTAACCAATAAAAGCAGTATGTATTCAGAAGGACCTCCCACACCAATGAATGACCACTCCTTCTCTACCCCTCCCGCTTGCACACTGTAGAGCCCTCCCTGCCCCTACCTTTGAAGTTGTAACCCTGAACTCTTAAGTTTCTTCTAAAGGAAAGAGACAATATTTGGCAGACTCACCAAGTTTAACCTCCAAATCCCTCATTACCAATCAAATGCAACTGAGGAAATTATTGAATGCTCTTGATTTTGTACTTCCTCATCCAAAAAAAAGTATTGAAGATGGAATCAAATGATTAATGGCACTCAATGTGAAAAGGAGTAAAATGCATTTGAAATATGGCTCCCTATCTCTTCCTCCCAGATTTTCTAAGAAAAGTCCATTAAACTGATCCACACTCATGACTACCTAAGCTTCATGTGTCACTTCTTCCAGGGGAACTGCTTTTAAACACACTGGAATGCTTTAGACCGAAAGGAATGTGTTTCTACTTAGAGAATTTGATTATTAGAAGTGTAGATACTACTTGCTCAAAGTCTTTCCGTATAGCAGATGTGCTTTATTTGTGGTGAAGTGAGTAAATGGGAGTCCCCAGTGAGGCACAGAACTTTGACTACCAACAATGTTCACCTGCAAAGCTCTTGGGAAAAGGGTAGATACACGGCTTACATGACTCCTTCACTTTGGATCTGGCTTCCATGCTGTCTCCCATTCTCAGTTCTGTCCTTTCTTCCTTGTATGGGGAGTCAGGAGTTCTTGCTGTTGGTCATATAGAACAAGAGTACTTCAAAGCACAGCGATTTGGTAAAGAATGACCATGACAGGAAAGATAAGAAATGGCTGTGGTATTATTTTCTCCACTAGTTTTCTAACTGCTAAGAGACCAGGAGGGAGGCCACACAGTCCTTTGATTGTTGTGAGTTCCAGGGAAATTTCCTCCTGGATTTATGAAATCTGTCACTGCCTTTCATTGCATTCATATGTACATAAGGCTGTGCTGCTTGTGCCAAATCAAACTTTCAACAGTCAATTGACCTTCTCCAGTTC
This sequence comes from Bramus lutescens, assembly GCA_001685075.1. Taxonomy (NCBI): domain Eukaryota; kingdom Metazoa; phylum Chordata; class Mammalia; order Rodentia; family Cricetidae; genus Bramus; species Bramus lutescens. The sequence goes on from LOEQ01014884.1 coordinate 16,271, forward strand.
AAGATGAGAGCCCAGATCAAGAGAAATGATTCCATTCTGATCTCAGAGTAGAATTATTCCCTCAGGACAGGATGTGCCTCATGGGAAGTTCCTGGTCAAAGTCAATCCAGGCCCAAGTACAGAACCACATCCTGTAGTGAGTTATAAAGCTGAGCAGTAGCCATTGCTCACTCTGCAATTAAGACTGGGCTGGAAATGGTGTGTCTGGCAGACTAGGGCTGCAGATCTCTTTGGTCTTGACTTCCACTCCCAGCTCACTGGTCAATCTGATTTATTCATTCAACAACATTTTTTAGAGCCACTGCTAATGCCAAGTTTTCAGGATGGGGTGAAATTAGAATCTTACTGGTGCTTGTTTTTACCAACTGGCCGATAGCTGTCAGGAGAACTGTGTGTGTGGATTAAGGCCCAGATAGCATCAGCAGTTCTCCATGGACAAGGTACAGATGATTCAGGGTCATGAACCAAAGAGACTCTGGTAAATCCTTCTCATGAATCCTGACTGTTCTTGAGCCAGAATCTATGTCTGGGGAGATGACCCAGTAGATAAAGTGTAAGTTTGGTTCCCAGAATCCATGTAAAATAGCCAACTATGGTGGTGTCTGACTGTAGTCCTAGAGGTTGGCAGGCAGAGACAGGAGTGTCCTGAGGGTGGGGTTATCCTTAGAAACAAAAGTACTATAACCAAACAATCTAGCTTAACTTGTGAGATCTTGGTTCAGTGAGAGATCTTTTCTCAAAAAATTAAGGTTACAGAAATTGAGGAAGACATTTAATGTCAACCTCCTATCTCCACATGTATTCACACATGCATGCACATGGCCCCCCTACAGGCATACAAATACACACACTCACACACAGATACACACACACACACACACACACACACACACACACACACACACACACACACACACACACACACACACACACATACACTCTAATCGCCAGTTCCTCCCAAATTCCAGTCTCTTTAAAGAACTTAGACTCAATGTAATAAAGGAGGCTAAATTTTTATTCAATTTGTTGTTAAAAATTCTTTCTTTGCTTTATTGTGACGAATTTTTTAATGTCAATATTTGCCTTACATATAGTGATAGAATTGACTGAGTAAGAATTAATCATCAATTTCATCTGCCTTTGCCAAAGGAGATACTAGCTGTTCCTCTGATGAAGGGAATGGATTGCCAGAGAGGGGCAGCAAGGCCCCAACGGTAGCAATCACGTTTTGTTCTCTGCTGTGTACTGACTGGTTTTAAAGAAGCTTTTTCCCGTTGGATGATTTGATATCTACATAAAAGCAGACAAACTGTCTAAAGAACTCTCTCAGACATCTTCCATCGTGTTCCTCCTCTCCTCGACATCTTCTGTAACCATTGTTCATCTCTTAAAGCTGGGAAATGAATGTGAGCACACTGTTGTACTAAAACCTGCAGAATTCATTCAGGCCTTACACATTTTTTTCACTAAGGTACTGTTCCTCTAACCATCAGCAGACAATCTGTTATGCAATAGCACATTTAGGGACACTATTTGCTTGTGCATTGTTGTTAATGACTGACTCTTAAATTTAGACACCTGACATTCCAGTGCAGTCCAGAATATAGGAAAGTGACTTAAATGCAGATGAAATGTTCTTTAATTTCTTTAAGATAGAATCAAAGTATAACCAGTTATTCTTTTATCTATTAACTATGATCAGACTAACTGAATGATGGCCATTTTAATTAAAGATGCTAAGGTCCGTTGATGAAGGAAAGAGAAGAGAACAAATGCTACAAAGAATTCTGGGTCCCTTAGGAGCTATGAGCTTTAGTGATTATTCTCATAAGGCACACAATGAGGTGACAAACTGTGGTTATAGGCCACCTTGCAAAATCAACAAGGAAGTATTCCACTGTCTTGAAGCATGGAGAAGTGGAACATTTTCTGATGTTATGAATAACTATAACAGGGTCGAATCCATTCTGAAAATCTACTACTGGGTGCCACATGCTCTGTTTCTATACATGAAACCACAACACTGACAAAAAGGCCAGTATGTATTTCAGAAATACTTAAAAAACAAAGAGTACATGTTTAAGAAATGAAACATAATTATATCATTTCACTCCTCCATTTTCTTTCCTCCAACCCCTCTCTTATGTCTCTCATATCTCTCAAATTATGGTTTCTTTATCTTTGTTTACACATGCACATTTAGTATATATAGTGGTTCTCTTGCTTGTATATATTTCAGGGATGACCTCTGGCATTGAAGAACCATTTGTGGACTCTTGGGAAGAATATTTCTCCTGCTCTACCTTAACAATCAATAAATTTATTGGTGTCAACTCCCAAATAAACGGATACCATAATACAATGCTTATATCTAGATTTCTTTAGAACCCATCCAAACATTCTAACTATAATCTACTTCAAATAATGCATCATAAAGAATTCCTTCTACCAAATATGAATCACAACACCTTGATTTTGCAGGATTTATTGAATGATTTAGAAACATATGCACAATTTCTCATTTTGTCCTAAAGCAGTTTTATTCATGTCTCAAGTGTCTCTGCAATACCCCCTTATCTTTTTCACATTGGTTTTTGTTTTTGGCCCAATTTCCAGGGAATATCGTTACTTACCTCATTTCTGTGGCAAAATGCCTAGCAAATGCAGCTTAGGAAAGAAGACCTTTATTTTGGTTTACAGTGCCAGAAGATACAATTCACCACACGAGGAAGATGCAGCAGCGTGAGCAAGAGGCATCTGGCTCTATGCTCCCACATTCAGCAAAATGGGGAGAGATGAAAGCTAGTGTTCAGTTTAGTTTTTATTCAGTCTGTGACCACAGCCCAGAGAGTGATGCTACCCAGTTAAGATAATTCTCCCTGCTCAATTACACGAGGTACCACATCATGGGCATATGCCTTGTATGTCTCTATGATAGTTCTAAACCCCATCAAGCTGACAATCCAGATAAACCATCTCAAAGGATAAAATTCATTATCTTATGTCTTTGAATTTGGTGTTGATGTTTTGTTTGATCTAGTTTAATTATTATGTTTTTCTTAAACAGTTAGCCTATGATCAAGTATTCTTTATAATTTGAACTGCTCAAGCTAAGAGCTCTTGCATCATTAGCTCCTCTAATCTTACAGCGCCCATACTCTTTGCTCCCATGAGAAAGTCTGTTCAATGTATCATATCATACTACATGGTAGCCACAACATAGTCCTACCTGAAATGGTGAAGGAATGTTCTATCCCAGCAGGGGAGTTACTAGACCTGGTAAACATTTCTTATTACAAAGGAGAATCTATCCCAAACACATCAGTGTATGTCAAAATCAAGTTTGGCATTATGTAGGAGGTGGAAGGGCTATTTAATGAGATCCTAGATCTTCAATTGTGAAATCAAAGGAAAACTCAAATAGCATCAGGGTAAAGTAGAAAAGTAAAATGGAAGATAAGAACAAAGGAGTGAAGAGAAGGAAAAAATAAGAAATCATGAATCCACAGAGTATGTTCATTTGTGCCACTCCGATACCGAAAATATATACTTTCTAATCTTTCATTACATTTTTATTCTGTGTGTGTGTGTGTATGTGTGTGTGCGTGTGTAGGTGACCACATGTATGAATGAACATGTATACATTGTAGTGTGTCTGTGGCGGTCACAGGACAATTTTCAGGAATCTCTTCTCTTGTACCATCATTTGGGTTCCAGCGTAAATGCTCTTCCCCATTGAGCTTTTTCAAGATGGTAGTCCCATCTCTCAAATATACATGAATACACATGTGTGTGTATGTGTGCATGTGTGTGTGTAATTATCTTCCCTTCTTAGTTTTTAAAAGCAAAACTTTTTACCCCAAAGTTATCCAGGAGACCTTCCAGGTAGTTATGAGGGCATCAGATGATGTCAAACCTCTAAGCTAAGCTAAGAGAGCTACTGAATAGACACTGTAAGCTCCCAGGACCAGGTTGGGGGACTGTCTGGGTGTCTGAACAGAGGGATAGCATTGGATACTGTGCTTGGGAGGTCAAGGCATTGATGTCAGGGCTCAAGCTACAGGAACGGCCCTAGAAGTGGGAAGACTGAATGGTGAGCCATGAGAAGCTGTGCTCTTGTGGTACAAACCGAGAAGCACCGTGGCTGTGATTGAGAGGTCTGCGAATAAAATATGTTTGGAGCCCAAAGTAGAGCAGATGATTACAAATGGTTTTGTAGCATAAACACAGCTGGAGCCATTTTATTTAAATGAACAGAAAGGGCAGCTTTTTAAAAGCAAAGCCCATCTTGAGATTCATAAAACTGCACCCAACGCAAAAGCCTTGGCCAGCAAGCTCAGTAAAACATTCGGGACAGCTGGGGTCAAAGAGTCTTTCACAAATATATAACGGAAGAAAGGCATACTAGAGGGAGGGAGGGAGAGAGAGAGAGAGAGAGAGAGAGAGAGAGAGAGAGAGAACAAGCAGTCTGCTAATAAATCAGAAAAGGAATGAAAATCATGATAGCTCAAAAAGACTGACTTACTGAACTGACAGATGGTCAGAAAAATAGATGTTAGCAACGAGGTTAAAGGAAAGCAGTGCAGGTTATTAGAAAGCAGTGGTTGCTCAGTCCATAGAAAGTAGCTATTGATGGAGAGCACTGTTGGAGAATATTTGAAAAATCGAATGCATAAATCAGTAGCCTGGGAGAAAACGTTCCTCGGCTCTCGCCAAGGATGATCTAGTCCTTTTCTCTGAGAGCGATACTCACCTCAACTCTGACTAAAACAAAACAGGAAATCTGTCCCTGTCGTAAAAAAGAGCTATGGAACCCAAACAGAAAGCAATCATGAAGTAAAGCCAGGCAGAGGCAGGACACGGAAAATAAGTTTTAGGTGAAACTGTAAATAGTTGATATTACAGAAAACAGGCTGTAGCTAATGTGATGGGGAATTTCAGAGTTAAGTGGATGCTCAGTAGAGAAAAATAAATAAATAAACAGGCTGGTAATTTGGGGCTATGTTCTCTCCCTGTCAGTTTCTTTTTCTTCCTCTTGTAGTTAAATGCATTCGAAATTTACTTACTGTTTCCCAAATTGTACACCACCTTAATGAAATCTCGACTAAAAGTTACAGTGATTCCACGGACCCAAGCTGTCTGGTAAACTCCTACAGAATCTGCTAGATTGTGAGTGACTCAGATCCTCGCTCAAACCAGGCTCAATTTTAGTATTGTGCCTTATGTAATAAAATTTCTAAAGCTGGGGTTAGCTTTGTGAGAGTTTGATGCGGAGTCCCAGTATTGACCCCAGGATCCTTTGCCTCCCCTTGTTTTGATGCCCCTTGCCTGGGATAACCTACATTCTAAGCCTGACTTCATTGCAGTCCTGAGAACTGTCACAGATCTCACAGCCAATGTTTTCTCAGTGACATATACAGAAGGGAGAGGATTCCTTTCCTAGCATCCCCGGAGCAGGTTTTAGTGTGCATCCTGGTGGCTAGAGAGATAGCTCAGCAGTAAAAGTGCCTGGAATTATCCTCCTTCAAAAGGTCCCACACTCACTTCTGGCTTCCATAGTCTCCTCTCTCGTTCATATATACATATACAAATAAAATAGTAAATCTTAAAGTAATTTCGAAATCTATTGTGATTGAGCAGACAGACACAGGTCACAGTCTTGATCCAGAAAGTGTCGGTTTTCCCAGGATATGAAGGGAAAGTGGCAGGATGTACCAACTAGCTCAGCCTGGAATGCGCATGTCTTCACTTCTGCAATAAAATGTCAAGTCATTCTCCAGAGAACTATATGGACCGGGCTGCCCAAATGAAACAGATGATTTGGGGAAATTAACAATGGTGGTAACTTAGAGGCAACTGCCTCCTGTCCAGCTCTACTAGAAGGCTAGATGTACAATATAGGGCGGTGGAGTTGCACAAAGCCAGGAACCTCTAGGCTGCCTTTCATCTCAGCGCCTCTAACGTCCAACTTCTAATCTTTTTCTATTCAAATGCCTCCTCGATTCCCAAGTGGACTGTGTGGTCCAGCTCAGTAGCCTGGTATAATTTAGCCTATTTTTACTAGAACAGATGCTGACTATAGGATTCATACCAGGGACAGCCAGACAAGGATATAAAAAACTTGAGACCCATGCCAAATTTGGGTCAAATGTCATTTCTAGGAAACAGTTCTTCAAATACAGAGAGATTTAAACAAACCTTGGTAAGGCTGAGGCAAAGTAGGCGAAGACAAAGACAAAATCAGATATCTTGAGCAGAGAGGAGTTGCAGCTAAGCAACACTCACTGAGACCTAACTCTTGGGCCACATAAGCTATACACACATGTAATACCAGGGCTGCAGAGATGCCCACTGGAGTAATGCTTTCCTAGTATGTATGACACCCTCATTTGAGCCTTAGACTGAGGGGAAAAATGTGGATTGTTGGATTGAGTTGGATCCTGCCTCAGTTGTTTCCACATCAAACCTATTTTCTTTAAACAATAAAACCTCATTCCAAGGGCTCTAATGATGCCTTCCAGTGTTCCTTTGATACATCTCACTTTCTAGTGTGCTTGGCATAGTTAGAGCAGATCTATGAAAGTAGAATGTTGACATCAGAGAATGGCCCCAAAAAGGTGTATGCCACATGCCCAATGTTGATTTTTGACCTGGATATCAGGAGAGGAGATTTCAGTCAATGTATCCTCCCTGAAGCCTACCTCAGTTAAATGTGGGTCATTACAGCTACAGCTAAGTGCTGCAAGAAATAAATAATATTATTAAAAATTGCCTCCTCCTCCCCTCCTCCCATTTTCCTCCCCCTCCCCCATTCTCCCTCCCCCTCACTTTTCCAGTCCAATGAGCACTCAGGGTTCCCTGCCCTGTGGGAAGTCCAAGGTCCTCCCCTCTCCATC
>LOEQ01014887.1:3720-13911 GCA_001685075.1 Bramus lutescens
CTTTGTGGGTGCCTAGTCTGTTTGGATGCTCACCTTCCTAGACCTGGATGGAGTGGGGAGGGCCTTGGACTTCACACAGGGCAGGAAACTCTGACTGCTCTTAGGAATGGAGAGGGAGCAGGAGGGAATTTGGGGGGAGTGGGAGGTGGAAATTTTTAATAAATAAATAAATAAAAGAAAAATTGTTAGAAATCAGTGGAGTGTTTCATTCCTTTCTATAAAAAATATATTCAATGCTAACAATGTAAAATTAAACATGAAGCTGCACAGCTTGTTCTAAATGCCAGTTCTAACTACATAGAAATTTATTGAGTTGTGTAAATATTGGATCTGGATTTTGGTATGTTATGCCTTTATTTTCAAGTTTTTTTTAAATAATAAAATTTATAAAATTAAAAAAGAAAAAGAAAAAAAACAAGTTTGCAGCAACAAAAGAAAATAAAGCCCAGACATCCTTTCAAAAAAAATAATTTCAGTTTCTACATCTTAAGACATTTTTTCATACATCAGTTATTTTTAGGTGTCAATTTTAGAGATGAGTCAGAGAAGATCCAAGAATAGGCTATCCATTAAATATAAGATGTTGCGGTCATAGACTAAGAGTAGACGGGTGGCTGAATTTTTATAGGGGACAAAATCAAATATCCCAGCAAAATACAACCCATCTTTTTGATACTTGTTTTTTAAAAGTAAGAAAACAGTTAACGATTTTTTTTTCACATTCAGCTACTCATCAATTAAGTTAGACTATTCAGTGTCAATGATAGTTGTCTCTCCTAGAAATATTTTTTGAATTTTTTCTTCTTTTACTTTTCTGTCATTCATTCAATCTTTTCGTTCTTCCTTCCTTTCTTACTTGCTTCTCTCTTTCTTTTTTTCAAGACAACAAAACTAATAAAATGAAAGCCTAGATTAATTGCATCTAATAGTTTCCCCTTTGTGTGGTTGGGTTCTTTTGTTCGGGTTTTTTTTTTTGTATTTAGTTATTTTATTTTCCTGAACTATTTTTTCTATACCATTAACACAATCTTATACATGCTGTATGAAAAAATTCATTAACTACAGTAAAGGTAAAATTGTTTTCTACTTGAGACTTTATTTTCTAAACATGATAAAGAAATGATGGAGTTTTGCAGCAATCAATACTGTTCCTGGAATGCAAATGAAAAATTATTTTCCTTTTTGTCTCATTTGCCACCACTGAACATATTGTGTTCTATTTATGAATAACTTTGTGAATAATTTTTCATTAAGCTAAACACTTCCAGCAAAGCAGCAGGACATAAATTAAACATGTTCCCCAAAATCAATAGCTTTTCTGTATGCCAATAAGAAAATCACCAAGATAGAAATTCTGAAACTATCTCATGTATGGTAGCTTTTTCAAAACCTTGAAATATGCCTAACAAATGATATAAAATTATCATTTTGTGAAAAAAATGTGGAGTGAATAAAAAGGAAAAACACTAGAATGTAGAAAATGATTCCGTGAACACAGAAGACAAAAATTAATATTGTCAAAATGATACATTACTGAAAGCAATCATCCTAGTCAATAAAATTCCCATAACATTCCAATGCATTATCCACAGAACTATGAAAAAAATCTTAGCATTTACTGAATTATAAAAGTGTCAAAATAGCCAGGACAGTCCTAGCCAGAAAGAGTAGTTTTGAATGCATCCCAGTACATGATTTCAAATTATATTATGGAGGAGAGCAAGAGTTGCAACATATTGTGGCACACAAAAAAAATAGACCCGTGTACCAGTTAATTATCTCGTAGTGACCTCAAAGAAATCTTCAGAACTCTAATTATTTCATTTTTTTCACAAAAGTGTCATAGACACATATTAGTGAAAAGGTTGCATTTTTAACAAATGATGCATGGAAAACTTGGTTTCCATGTGTGGAAGAATGGATCTATCTTCTTATATATTACCCTGCACAAATATCAATTCAAAGTGTATCAAAAACATTAATGTGAGTTCTGAAATGTTTGAACTACTACAGAAAAATGTTTCAGTATTGAGGAATAGGTAAACTCAGACGCAAACAAAAGTCACCCCCTCAAAAAAAATCGAGCAAAATCTCATGGAAAGGAATCTAATAGCACCAGAAATAGCCTAAATGATTGACAAAATGAATTGCATGAAATTTTAAAAAATTAAAGGAAACAGTCAATGACGAGAGTGAAGATACAGCCAAAAACTTGGAGATAAATTCTTGCCAACTATAAAATGGACATGTGATTGTTATCCACAGTATACAAATCACCAACAATCAAATTTTCCAATTAACAGTTGAACAGAATTCTGGAAGAAATAAAAAGGCAATAAATATTAGCAAAAGTGTTCAGCATCAGACATCTAGAAACATTATTTTCTATAACTTTAGTATTATGAAATATCTATAAAGAATAAAATACAATTATGAGCTACAAAAATACACACTTCTTGATATATGGTATAATTATAACACTGAGTTGTCCCTGAGAAACCCAGAAATTATATATATTTTTTCAAGGAATTATATTAAAGGAAGAATTAAAATGCTCTTTTATTCCTTTCCAACATTATATTCACATTCTTAGAAATTGTATTATTTTCCTCATTTTCATTTGCCCGTGTGTTACCACTTGCTTATATAATGATTGCCCTAATGCACAAGAAGAGTGTTCATAAGCTTTATGTCAATCAGTTGTAGCAGAAGGTTAGCACACAAAGAAGAAAACCACAGATCCATTACATCTTAGAATTGCAAAATGACTCGTTAAGCAGAGAAAAGTGGTTCCAGCTACATGGTTTGAAAAGGGAAATAAACACACCCAAATAATTCCAAGGAGATCAAAAGTAGTAAAGTATTAAAGGATTGCAGAATAGGCTCTGTGAGGAACGAGTGAATGAATTGTGTTCACGAGCTCATGAAGCTAATAAAGCAAACTACCGGCCTAACCCTTTTCAAGTCAATGAGCAAGGATTGCTCATATGTGAAAATGCCAATGAAAGCAACATTACAGCAACGAGAATAAACCATAATGGGAAGGATTCTAGATGCACAGAAATTTAATGAAAGGCTGGTTAAGAGTATATTGCTTCAACCTTGCTGAATTAAATTTAGTCGAGGAGCTGATTATGAAACTCAGGGCTGCCTGGCGATGATGGCATATGCCTTTAATCACAGCACTTGGGAGGCAGAGGTAGGATGATCTCTATGAGTTTGAGGCCAGCCTGGAATACAAGAGCTAGTTCCAGGACAGGCTCCAAAGCTACAGAGAAACCTTGTCATGAAAACAAAACAAAACAAACAAACAAACAGAAAAAAAAAAGAAAGAAAAGAAATTCCGTGCCTATTGGCCCAGAATCTGAACCGTACAGACTATTTAAACAGGTAAATACTCCTGATGCTGTGTATATTTGGGAAAACAATGTCCAAACTAAGACAAGCTGTTTTCTCAAAACGTCATAGAATTTGAAATTGGTAAAAAAAAAATGTATCATAGCTATGTTAGCTCGAATACATTCCCTCTAGTTCATAGCTAGAATCCTTCTTTTTTAATTTATTCTCCATAGGTGGGTTAATGTCTGTAAACTTACTAGAACCCAGGTCCTTTAGAACTTGTGGGTTTCCAATGATTACTAATGCTAACCCATTATTATAAGAGGTGACAGTTAGCTCATACAAAACAAAAGCAAGAAGCTAAAATTATCAACGGGGTACCTATTCTCCTGAATTGTTAGTGAATTTTATCTTTATTTAGTTGCAGATGAAGCAAGTGTCCATCCAGTATGGGGTGAAAGGTTCTGAGTTTTTTCTCCAGCATAAAGAAGCACATATTTTGTCACAAAGTTAAAACAATAAGATTACTTTTCCCACTACCAGTCAAAAACCGTGGGCAAAGCGTATTTATGTCCAATATCGACTTGCAGATGAAGAAATTCTTTTTGCTGTTAATATAATTTGAGAATAGAACATGATAGAAACATGTTCATAAGATCTGCAAAACTCTACTAATAGTCCCAACATGAAACTAAGAAAGATGAAATTCTCAAATGAAGTTTGTGAATATAAGCTTTTTGGCCACAGTGAGTCATGGATAGATGATGTTCTAATACTCTGTGCATTCCACACACAACTCATGCTCCAAATTTGTACTCAGATTCACCCAGGATAAAGTTTCTGTACTGATTTTATCTTAAAATACATTTTTCCTATGGGTGCTTGATAAAACAAAATAATTGCAGATCTTATCTTGGAATCAATGGATTCATGGTTATTTGTAAATTTTATCTGTGATTTCTTCTACTTATGTATTTGCCCCATATTTTCAACTTGAATTTTATATAAAATTTGAAATTTTTGAAATACATTTGTGTCTATGGACATACAAAGCCCGACACTTTCAGCTTCCACACATAGGCATTCATATCTGAATATGAGTACATTGCTTTGTTATAATTTTTATATATTATCAAACTTTTCCTTACTTTGAAATACCACGTTAAAATTAAAAACAACAAAAATAGAAAAGCCCATGGGATTTAGCAGTTTAACTGTTGAAAAATTGGAGAGGCCTGAATATTTGTTATTTATCTGAATGCTAAATAATGAAAGCGTACTCAAGTCTACAAGTACTGGTGGAAATTCATTTCACATGTTATTTCCTGTGACCAATGTCCAATGAGGGTTGCTGCGTTTATGTTCGGTGTATTGGTACCACTGATTGTACTACATTATTTCTCTGAAGCTATCATGAAAATCAAAGCTTTTCATTGAATTGAGTCTCTAACATCACCCGAATAAAACTTTATTAGGTCCTTATTTCACAATTTCTTCCTTTCTTCTTTTTCTTTTTCTTTTCTTCTCCTCTTCTTCTTTTTTATTATCTTTGCCTTCTCTCTCTCTCCCCTCCCTCTTTCTCTCTCTATGTATGTTTGTATATGCATATATATATATATGTATTTATGTGTATGCATGTGCATAAAATATACATAAATGTTTATGTCTTTACAAATAACAGTGTTCACTCATCCTTATATTACACTAAATAGCAACATATAAGTAGTATCCATGTTGCACAGAATCATGTATAGTCGAACATTTGTACATGCACATTGCAGAAAATAAACATGTTGAAAACATTTACTATCTGAAAATATAGAGCACAAAAAATACCAAGTAAAGACAACAGGATAACATAATACAAGTTGTATATGAGATTTAAACACCTGTGCAAAAACACTGCAGGCAAGCTGGATGGATCCCTGGGTGAAGTAGCTTGCCATCAAACCTGGCGGTCTGATTTTGCTTCATGCTAACCTATGTGATAGAATTAGAAAACAGACTCCTAAAATGTGCCCTCTGATCTCTACACTCATGCTTGTGCACTTGTAAGTGCACACACACACACACACACACACACTTTCATGAAAAGTAAGAATAGGTTTATAAGACATTAATTATTGTGATATATTTCTGTTTATAAAATGTTGTTTCTATGCTTGAGAAAATTTGACATCTTATTTAGTTTGCAGTATTCAGTTTCAGTCTCTCTAAATTCCTTCTGATGTTCTATATAGGTGTATATGTACAGATGTATCTCGCTAGAAACAGAACGTTTTGGACCTTAATTTTTCACCTATTGTTTTTCTCATCCAGCCTCATTTTATGTTTTCCTGAGACCACTAGTCATTAAGAAATCCAATTCTTAACTGAGCGATGGTGAAACACATCTTCAACCAAAGGATTCAAAAGGCAGAGGTAGGTGGATGTCGGAGTTCAAGACCAGCCTTGCCTACATAGTGAGTTAGAGGTCAGACAGGGCTACACAGAGAAACCCTATCTTGAAAAACAAAACAGCAACAAAAACAACAAATTATCCACCTCTTTTCTCTTTTGTTAAGCTCTGAAGAGTAAATTGACATTCAGTTGTTTTAAGAAATACACTGTCTTACTTATGAATATTTATTCTAAATGAAATACTGAGAATCAAAGTAGGAGTGGAAGGCTTGAATATTTTGTCCATAATGATATTTAATGTTTGTGAATAATGGATTAAAGTGAAATTTTCAGAAAAGTGCAAGGAATTCATTTGTTCTACTCTTCTCTCTTATTCCTATTCCTGCATTCCTGGCGTAAAACTCAAACCAAACCGAATTTGAAGAGGAAAATGTTTATTTAACTTACAGCTTTTCGTCCTTCATGAAGGCAAGTCAAGATAGGAACCTAAGGCAGGGACCTAGAGGTGGGAACTGTAGCAAAGACCTACTTCCATTGGCTTGTTCAGCTACCTCTCTTATACATATCGGGGTCACTTGACCAGGATGGTATTGGCCACCTTAGCAGTGGCCTACCACATCAAGTACTGTTTAAGACAATTCACCGAAGATAATCTGATAGAGCCAATTCTTCAACTGGTGTTCCCTTTTCTTAGGTATATCAAATTAAGTCTAAGATTAGCCTTCAGAGCATAATTTTGATGTAAAACACTTTCACAGTCTTTTAAATCACATGTTTGGATTATCTATTTGTAGTTCATGCCCAGCTGCAGGTGAATTAAGGGTATTTCGCACAATTTCTAATAAAACACAGCAAGAGTTGGTAATCCATTATTTCACTCATTAATGATCCAATGACTCATTCACTGTCCCTTTCCCAGCCTGTATGCACATATCCCACTACTGAGCCATCATGATTCATGAAGGATTTGGGAATTAACCTGAAGCTAAGATAAATGCTCTGTGCCCTTTCAATGACTTACTGGAATGATAAGGGGTGCACAATTTTTGGGTTGTAGGATATCTAAGTGAATAAAATGTTTCTACCTTAGTTAGTGAACGACTATATGAAAAATTATATGTCAAAATATTGATTTTGCAAGTAAACAATTATTTTCTGTATTCAAAAAAAAAAAAAAACCTACCCCATGGCCTGTAAGATGTTCTGTAGGGAGAAGGGTTTGCAGCCCAGTGTGATGGCCTTAGTTCAATACTTGAAGCCAAAATCAATAAATCACTCACTCACTTGATAAATAAAATGAGGACTCAATAACCACAGATATGATTGTTTATTGCCCTACAGTATAATAGCAAGTTTTGTTCCTAATCTGGCCTCATCAGTTCAGTACTTTGCTTTATTATATGTACATTTTCAGGACACTGAAAACTTTTGGAATCAGTTTTTCTCTTTTGCTCCTCTTTTGGGTTGATTGTTAATAAGATACACCTGCATAGATGCAGCATTAACTTTCTGAAAATTATTCCAAATTTATGTTGTCCATAAGGAGTTAAATTCAAGATGTGATGTCCAATCGTGTTCACCAAAACAGTTTTTGTCTCACTCTGCTGGAACTGCAAAGATCCTTGTAAATGTGACTGTGAGAAAAGGTGGGTTCCTTTTTCTCAAATTCTCAATAAGAATACCAATATTAGCCACCAAAACAGTGAAACATCTAATTTCAGAGTAAAACATTTTCACAGTCTTTCAACTGTATTATCTCTATAATCTATTAATAATCAGGGCCCAGCTGTGAGGAACTGCAAAGATTGTTGCAAATGGGTCTATAATATTTGATTGCAATCTGACATATCTTACCATCACAGACAGGTGTGTAAGTCACACACCATGAAGAAATATATTTTGTTAATTAAGATGCAAATCTGCAGCTATATCACATTCTTCACTGATTGAGCTTTAATTGCAGTGATAAATGACGAACAATTACTAAAACTCAGAGAGAGAAATTGGGGCTCAACATGAAGACCCGAATAGCAAAACAACCAGTCACCGGCTCTTACCTCGACCTCAGGCCAAAACGGTGATTCCGCCTCCAGAGATCTCAGAATGAGACTGTGTATGAGAGCTGTCTCCTCCCATTTTATATTCCTCTCTAGCGCTGGGATTAAAGGCAAGCACCACCTGGTTTCTATGGCAAATTAGTGTGGCCCTGAGATTAAAGGTGTGTGTTACCACTGTGTGTAAGGCTGACCAGTGGGGCTTTTTTACTCTTTATTACATAGGCAAGCTTTATTTATTAAAATACAAATGAAATGCCACTACAGATAATATAATCCTAACAAGAAAATAAATGTTCTTAAAATTTATTTCATTACACACAATAAGATCATTTATAATTCTTAAACACTGCTTCAAATATGTCAGATATTTTTAAAACAGATAAAATCTATTTCATGAAAGCAAAGGATAATTTTGAGATGAACTCAAACTCCTTGTTTTCTTAAAATTTCTCAATATCTTTTGTAAATGTTGACATCGATAAAAGTGTTTATAGGAAACTGGCATTAAATTATCTTTGAAAATCAAGCTTACAAATGTTTGCTCTATGTATGTGTGTGTATGTATAGAAAAACATTTCTAAACTTCATGTATATATATGTATGCATGAATTTTGTGTTATATAACACACACACACACACACACACACACACACACACACAGCAACTACCTGAAAGAATAGGACACAATCTCCAAATGATCTTCGGACCATAAACATTATTTGAAACAGATTTCTTCTGCTTAAATATGCAGAATATTAAGGTATGATATTAATATTGTAAGTGTTTTAATAAATTTAAATATTGAGGCAGTTTGACTATAATTGGACCTTATGATCTCATAGGGAGCGGTGCTATTAGGAGGGATCACTTTGTTGGAGGGGTATGGCCTTGTTGTAGGAAGTTTGTCACTGTAGGGAAGTCTTTGTGGTTCCCATAATCAGTATAGACCTGTGTCTCAGTTGACTTCCAGTTGCCTACAAGATGTAGGACTCTCAGCTAATTTTTCACCAACCTGCCTCTCCCATGATCCCAATCATGATGATAATTGATGGAATCTCTGAAACTGTAAGTGAGCCTCCTCAATTAAATGCTTACCTTATAAAAAGTTGCCATGGTCATGGTGTCTCTTCACAGCAATAAAATCCCTAACTAAGACAAATATAAATATATTTGCTGACTTTTTCTTACACAGTCTTATATTAGGATTTAGTAATACCAAATATATACCTTTTACACAAATTTTGTCAATTTAAATATTCAACAAATAGGAAGTCTTCTGCATCTTCCTGCCATCTGGTGATTTTTCTATTTTAAATGAATTAATAGTAACCATTTAAAAAATAAATCAGGTAAAATAATCTGAGAGATATATGCTTTATCTCTTAATACTTTTAAATTAGTTTTTAGGTGTGCAGAGTTAGACTGTAACTGTAAATTTTAGATAAATCCTCTGAGCCACACACAGAACCAAAGTTTTCTTTTCTGTTTTTTGTCTTTTGAGACAGGGTTTCTCTGTACCTTTGAAGCCTGTCTGTCAAAATCACAGAGATCAGCCAGCCTCTGCCTTCCTAGTGCTGGGATTAAAGGAATGTGCCACCACCGGCCTGCACCGTCTCCTTTTAAATTAAAATAATAATATATTATCTTGTTGAGTCTATGTAAGTACACATATTTGGACATATGTAAATACAAATAAGTCATTTCAATTCAGTAACAATTGAGGTTCAAACTAATATTTGTAGTTTTGCAGATGTTGATAATTAAAGAGCAAATATTACACATAGAATAAAAATAGTATAAATTAGAAGTTTGTCTAGAATTTGTTATACATTGCAGAAGTCTGTCACTTGAGTATTATTTTGGATTTGGATTTGGTTGTTAGTCCATGTTTTATGCTTATACAACAAGTTTCATATTTGGTTTCTCATGGAAAAATATGAAATGTATAAATCATAATTTTTAGAAAGGACAGAGAACTGTGAATAAGAAAAGCATTAGATATGGAATTGGACAATCTGTACTTTTTCAGTCATGACACTTACTTTTGAAATCTATTTTGTGGTTCATTCTCTGAGGATATAAAAATAAGCTATCAACAGAAATTTAGATTCTCAATAAATAATTATTCATCAAAGAGTGAGCATATATTGAACATTTACAACTGTCTGAAGAATTCAGATTAGATGTATTCTAAAGAATAACTGTGAGGAGAAACATGTGAAACTAAATTATAAATTCATACATTTCTGAAAGTTTTTCAAAATCAGTGCAACTAAAAAATGATCATCTAAATTTAGATTTGAGTAGATAAACTATTCAAAGAGTGGAATAAAATATGAGGGGGGCTGGAGAGATGGCTCAGTGGTTAAGAGCACTGCCTGCTCTTTCAAAGGTC
>LOEQ01014888.1:0-16807 GCA_001685075.1 Bramus lutescens
GAGGGAAATGGGAGGAGGTGGAAATTTTTAATAAAAAAGTATAAAAAAAATCTCATAAAAGAAAACTTCCCCAAAATATAGACACACCCATTTAGATTCCAGGAGCATGTTGTATACCAAATGGAAACTAGAAAGAAAAATACTCAAAATGTTACATTTAAGGAAGTATGTAAAAAATAAGTTTTTTTAACTGCTGTAAAAATGTTTATGAAGGAAAGCATAAAATAATAATAGCTGATATTTCACTGGATATGAAGATATATTAACATAATTCCATGAAAAAATAGGTGATTTCAATACCCCACTTTCTCTAAAATATAGGTAAATTGGAGAAGAAAACCAAAAAAATATAAATAAATCAAATGGATGTGACATGGTAACTACAGAATATTCTAATCAGACACCAAGAATACATATATCATGCAGCAGAACATAGAAGATTTCTTAAAAAGAATACATCTGGATACAAAAAAAACTCTAAAAATTCCAAAAATATTTAAAATTTTTCCTTGTATAATTTATCAAGACAGTACAATAAAACTTAATATTGACAGTCAAACTAATATAATAATACAATACCTCTGAAAATCATTGAAAGAAAAGGCTTATAAAATTTTTTTAGCTGTAGGTGCTCACATTTAAAAAATTAGAACCAGTGGTACAATATTGGTACATGCCCCTAATCTCACCATTTGGCAGGCAGAGACAGATGGATCCCTGTAAGTTTGATGACAACCTGGTCTATAGAGTAATTTCCAGGATAAATAAAGCTGTACAAAAATTCTGTATCAAATTACCTAGATTAAATTAATTAATTAATTAATAGAATAAAAAAAATCAGAAAGAACACAAATAAATGATTTAATGCTATAAGTAAAAACCTGGAAATACTAGAAGAAACCAAATCCAAATCCAGTTGTCAGTCTGAAATAATAAAAGAGCATAAATCTCTAAAACAGAAACTAGTTCTTTGAGGAAATATTCAATATTGCTAGATCCTTTTTACAACTAACCAAAAGAATGAAATAAAGAAATAATTAACAAAACTACAAAAATATAGCATTAAAATAGACACTGATGAAATTCAGACTATTAAAAGAAAGCATTTTACAAACCTGCACTTGATTGAACTGGAAAACCTAAAAGAAATTGATGAATTTCTATATTCAGCCAAATCACCAAAATTGACAAGAAATCAACAACAAACAGACTGAGAACATATGAAGATATTCACCATACAATAAAGAAGTCTCCCAGACAAATAAAAGTTCATGGTCAGATATACTCAAAGCAGAATTCTACCATAATTTCAAAGAAGATATATTGTCAGTCTTTCTTGAATTATTTTTGAAAAAAATAGAAACTAAAGGAGTATTCTAAAACTACTTGAAATACAGCATAATTCTAACAGCAAAATCAGGTAAGAATACACAATAAAGCAAAGCTACAAATCAATAACCTTGATGAACATTGACATAAAGTTCTCAAACACTTCAAAAACATTATATAGCATGACCAAGTTGGCTTTATCCCTGAAATGGAGAGGAAGACAAACATAATCAAGTGTATAAATGAAATAAACCAAATACATGGCCTCAAAGACAAAATCACATAATTCTCTCAGTATGTACAGACAATGCCTTTGATAAAATGCTACATTTTTTAAGACAAAATTTCTGGAGAATGTAGAGTTATGGGGAACCTATCTCAACACAACATATCTATGATACACGGCAAGCTAACTATCCTAAATTAAGTAAAGCTTGTAATAATCCTATCAGAGTTAAGAAAGAGTCAGAGATATTCACTATGCCCATTATTCTTCAATATTGTTATTGAATATCTGTAACAGAAAGGCAAAATTAAGAAATTAAAAATATACAAATGGCAAAAGAGGAATTCAAATTATCCCAATTTGAAGGTGACATTCTACTGTGTAATAGAGATTCCCCTTAAAAAAAAAGTACTAGAAAACTTTTGGGAAAGCCATCCTACAGTGTAATGTGACTCCAAAATTGAATTCAAATATTATCAATCATAGTTTAGAGATAAATAAGTAAAATATGCCAAGATCTACAACGTGTAAACATGCAAACAAAAACTTTGCAGCTAATGACTAGGTCAATAAATAGGACACAGTTCTCCAGAAAAGAAAAACAGAGAACAGTTTATTTAAAAAAAAAACAGATCAACTCTTTTTCCATCAGAAAGGCAATCCATCTCACAAAATTAAGAATAAATAAGATTTGTTCTTATGAAGTAAATAATTGACAATTAATATTTGTGATTATAAGTTAAAAGAGGAACCCATATATACTATTATATGAAGTAAGATTGGGATAATGACTGGGTTAAACACTCTAGAAGTTTCTAAAAAAATAGCAAACCAAACATAAAATTTGAATTAAGCTATAACCAATGAATGCCTTTCCTGGAAATAATATTCAAATATTTTATATTTTATCATAGATGTGTTTTTAGCCATGTTTATTTAAGTTCTTTTCACTTTTTATTAAAAATTGCTTTTTTCAAACAATATATTCTGTTCATCATTTCCCTTCACTTTTCTCTTCTGAGATTCTTCCAAGATCCCCACACTTACAACTCCATACCTTATATCTCTGTGTCTTAAAAAAGAAAAACAGGCTAATAAAAAGAAAACAATAAAACTACCTAACAAAGAATTGCCTGCAAATTCAGAGACACACACATAAAAACACAAGTTTCAAAACCATAATACACAAGCAAAAATCCAGTTAGGTAAAAATGTATTACAAAAAGCAATATTGGAAAACAATATTCAAACCTGATTTTTTTTTTGTTGTTGTTGTTGGCCATCAATTATGGGGCATAGGGCCTGCCTCTAAGTGTGGTTTGTATACCCGGTGAATCTCTTTAAAAAATAAAAACTGATTGTTTTAATCGGTGTGTCTATTTAGGACTGAACAGGTGTGGGATCAGGTGGGACAGAAACTTCATGATTCACCAGTGCCTAACTATAGACTTATCTATACTGACTGCTGTTTATGGTACTAGAAGGTACTCTTCATTGTACCAGAGGTACACACCAACATAGTTACAAACTCTTTTTTTTTCTAAAATGGTCATTTGTCACTATGATACATTTGGGCAATAATGGCATATATTTTTCCCTAACAATTCTTAGTATAGTTGCACTGACTATACTTCTTCCTGATTATTGTCCTATCAGCTTTTTATTAAAGCAGTATGAGTGAAAAATCTTTGCAATATACAAAAGCATTATCCCACATCATTTCCCACCTTTTTTTGTTTAAAAACAAGAACCTGAATCTATTCTCCTTTGTTTAAATTTTTCCTGACCATTATCCATAACAACTTATAAACAATACACTAAACAAAGACAAACAACTATAATCCATTTTGAGAATGTGGGCATAATTTTCTTAGCTACATCCTGCTGATTCGGGTCACTGATAATTGTATGAAGACCTAATGAAAATTTAGGATTATGATCAAGTCCTGACTGGAGCATACTGTGAGGCTGAATCATCTCATCCAGATGTCTTATAGCTATTCTGAATACCTATTACTGGGCCTACTTCTCCATGTTCAATGAGACATATAAGGAATGCCTTAGCAGTAGTGTCATACCATAAAAATGTGGGAAGCAATCATTGTCTAGGTAATCACCTGGGTATTTTGGTGGTATCCATGATACCCCTATGGCAAACAACTTAATTTTATGTAACCCATTCCTGGTACTGCAAGTTTCATGTGGTAGTGAAAGAGGCCTATCTGGCACTTTTCTTAACAATTATTTGATTACTCAATATTATGTTTATATAGGTATATATTTTAAGAAGGTTATACAATTGTAGGTTTAAAATGTCACATAAAATGGCCCTTAGTGTTAGATATTCTTCTGTGTAACCACTTTCCCTACTCATCTTGGTTTATTTCTCTCATTTCAATATCCCACTGTGCCTCTCTAACTAGATATAGCATTTTCTCTTAATTGGAAAATCCTTTCTTGACACAAAATTCCTTACTCTATACATAATCTCTGTAGTTATACTGACATTGACCTAAGTATTGAAGGCTTAAAAGCTAACATCCATATGTCAGACAATATATACCATATTTGCAACTTTTAGTCTGAGTTATCATACTCAGAATATTTTTTCCAAGCTCCATCAACTTACTTGCAGATTTCATTTCTAACAGCTGAATAATTTCCCATTGTATAAATGTGCCATATTTTATTGTATATTGATGAGCTTTTAAGTTGTTTCTAATTTCTGGCTATTGTGAACAGATTGCAATGAACATGACTGACCAAGAGTCTCTGTAGTAAAATGTAAAGTCAGTTGGGTATTTGAGACAAAAGTGACATAGCTGGGTCTTGTGGTACATCTATTCTGAACTCTCAGATAATCAATCACACTGATTTGAATCATGGCTGTTCAAGTTTGTACTCCTACCATCAATGCATGCATATCCTCCATTCCCCACATCCTCAACAGCATGAACTGTAAATTGATTTAATAATATTGCCAATTCTGACTGGTATAATATTAAATTTCAATTTTGTTTGCATTTCCCTGATGAGCAAGACTATTTAGCATTTCTTTAAGTGTTCCTCAGAAAAGTGTGTGTATTTCATTTTTTTTTGTGAACTCTGTTTTGTTCTGTACACCATTTCAATTGTGAAAGTTTTTCTCTAGATATCTAGAACTAAATATATATATATCACATGTGATAGAATACTAATATCCAAAATATATAAAGAACTGTACCCTGCTGCATTTTTTAAATGATGTCCTTTGCAATACAGAACAGCTTCAGTTTCATGAGGTATCATTTGTTAATTTTTTATTGTGCATGTACCCTTAAGTGACATGTTCAGAAAGGCTTTTCCTGTGCCAATGGGTACAAGACTATTTGCCAATTTATCTACTACCAAATACAATATATCTGGCCTTACATTGAGGTTCTTCATCCATTTAGAAATGAGTTTTGTACAAATTGATGAATATGTATTTGCAATCATCTACATAATGCCATCCAGTTTAACCAGCACCGTTTGTTGAAGAGGTTGTCATCTCTTCCAGTGTTTATTTCTCTCTTCCTTATAAAAAAATCATGTGTCTATAGGTGTGTGGACTTATGCTTGGGTATTCTATTAAAGTCCACCAATCAGCCTGATTCTCATGCTAATGTCATGTTATTTTTTTAATAATATAGTATTATAGTATATCTTGACATTAGGTATGGTGACATCTCTAGCAGTTCTTTAATGATTTCAATTAATTTATCTATCCTGCCTTTTTTTGTGTTTCAACATTTAGCTTGAAATTGTCATTTTAAGTTAGTGAAGAACTGTATTGTGATTTTGATGGGAATTGCATTGAATCAGGATTCCAAGTTTGATAAGATGGTCATTTTTTATTATAATATTACCAATCCATAAGAATGGGATATCTTTCAATACTCTGATGTATTTTACAATTTCTTTCTTGAATGTCTTAAAGTTTTTATTTTGCATATATTCCACTTTCTTGGTTAGCAACCCCAAGATATTTTATACAGTATTTTCCCCTGATTTCTTTCTCTGTCATTTTTTTGTTTAAATGTAGGAAGGCTACTGTTTTTATGCTCTGATTTTTCCATCCTGCTACTCTTCTCCAAATATTTATACATTGATGAATTTTTCTCGTGGTGGTTTAGGGTCATTTATGTTTAAAATGATACCATCTGTAAATAACAATATTTTTTTCTTCCTTTCAAATTTGTATCTCTTAGATATCCTTCAGTTTTCTTTTCATTGTAACATAGACTTCAAGTAGTATATTGAATAGGTATATAGAGAGTTGTGATCTTTGTCTTATTCCTGATTTTAGCAAAAATGCTTTGAGTTTCGCTTTATTTGGATTAACAATGGCTGTGTGCTTTCTATAAACTGCCTTTATTATGATGAGTTCTCAGTATCCTGAATATCTCCAGAATATTTATCATCAAGAGTTGTTGAATATTTTCCAATCCTTTTCTGCTTCTAATAAAATAATAATGTAGTTTTTTCTTTCAGTCTATTTATGTGGTGTATTACATTTATCAATAGCAAAAATGATCAGTCCAGATGACTATAAACAAAGGAATGTATAATTAAAATGAGGATATACACACAATGAAATTTTATTTAGTTTTAAAGGAATATTAAATACAGAGGGAAATGGATGGTTCTGGAAAATGTTATATTGACAATATCCAGGCTCAAAAAGACAAAATATCTAATGTTCTTTGTCATATGTGTGTCTTAGGTTTGAAATGTCAAATAAATGTGAGTTTATTACAGGTACATGGCTTGAGGCCAATGAACTGCAAAGGAGTCTATAATATGGGAAACAAAAGAGAGGCTTCAAGGCAGATTGTGGAGAAAGTAGTAAAATATATGAGACAGGAATACAGAAGAAGGAATTAATGAAACAATATGATCTATTATGGAAGAGGGAGGAGTGATATGGGAAAACAAAGATAGGCCTAAGGACTTAAAGATGTTTCCCTTGTCATTATTTTCTCAATGATGGACTTAGCATTTACTCTCTATTTATTATAATAGGAACGTAGGAACAAGGCTCAGTATGAAACATGCTTTCTTTACAAATCTCAGGACTGATTTAAAATAGTGTACAGTAGCAGATATTTGTTACCCACATACCAGGGAGTGGAGGTTAAATGATTGTTAAGACTTGCCTTTCAATCGATCAAGCTGAAATTCTGAGCTACAGGTTCAGTGAGACGCTTTAAAATCATAAGGTGGAGAATGATTGAATAAGATACTTGAGGTCAATACCTACCCTATATGCACATATGGTTGTGCATGTTCTTGTACATACTTATGAACACACTTGCATACACTCCTCACATATGGAAGCATAACAAATACTAAAAAGAAAAGTGAGATAATTATTAGGCATACATTGTAAAAAATAATCAGATATGAAATTTAAAAAATAAAATGTCTTTTTTAGTTATCGTTTTATGCCATGAGCTTATTAACCTATTAATCAAAGTCGTCTAAATGAGATGTGCTTAACTGTTGTGTGACTGTCATTGAGGAAATGTAAACATCTATTCATCTCAGTGAGACACTGAAAATAGTCTGAAGAAACCATTTCAAATTTATCATAGTAAACTAGTGAGTTACTGATGTTACTTAGGAGAGTCAGTAGTCATAACAACATAAATGACTCACAGGGAACTACATGAACCAAAAAATCCACTCCATTATAGGTGATAATTCAGGAACAAATACATCCCCAGGTCTTGTTTCAGAACTTGAAAGCAACCACACTGTCACTTCTCAGTGACACTGTTAGTGCTTATGTAATGTTGAAAAGGTCCTTTAGGTTTTCTATTTTAGGAACGTACTGAAGTATGTAAGTTTCATTTACATCCTGATCTAATGAATTTCCTTCCTCCACAATGATTTACCTCAAATAATAGCTACATAACACTGATGTATCAGTTGTACAAACATAGCTTTAATATTTCATTTTCTTTTGGCATATTTTCTGTGATCTAGCATACCATATGACTTTTCCTAGCTTATTTTGCAGTCATATTAAGGCAGTTTCTATTTACAAACAATTTGGAAATCTTGAAGTATGTTAGCCCTCTCTGAGTTTATGTAAAACATAAAACAGATAAATAAAAGTTTATATGAATAATTCTATTTGTTACAGGTTTAAAAAGAGAAAGAAAAGATAGGGTTCAAAACAAATAATTTCTGATAATTTTAATCTGCTACTGAGTTCAATTCCAAATTTTGTCATAATATTATGTATCATATAACCATTTATATATTCATTTTGTTGTATTTGATGTCTACCATTAATCAAAGCATCTTGACATGCAAACCTTTCCAATTTTCTTTGAATACATACTACTAGTGTATCTGTGTAGAAATAAGCTAACCTAGAAATGATGATGCTTCTCTTTTCCAACTATTAATTTGAAAATTACACACATACACTGACATTCCTATTTATCTTTTGCTCATTTCTATTCAACATGAGATTTTTATTTCAATAATCATATATTCTTCAATAATTTCAAACATAAATGTAATGTACCTTTACCATATCCACCTTTTCTTCCATTTCTCTAAATGAATATCTCCCTCCAAAATGCCAAGACCTTTACTGAGTATAAAATTTCCAAGAAGCAAAACTTCCAGTGACTTCATAAGAAAAGCAATTGACTCTGATCAGGAACAGGGTAGTTCTAAAAAGAAGCAACAGACCTTGGAGTTTTGAGAAGAGTTTATCTAGGGAAATCTGATAACCTCTGCATTCTTACAAAAAGGAAGCATATTTTTCCTTTTTCTATCATTAGCTATAAAAAGAAATCTTAAAGCATGTAATCTCCATTCTGTCAAACTCATATAACTTTGTTTCTGTACTCTGCATCCTGATCATTGTGTAACCAGATCTTGAGATGCCACATGTCACATTGAATAAAGCCTGCTCTAACTTTTCAGGTCAATCTATGTTCTCCTTATTTATTTCTGTCAACAAATTTCATTCTTACATTTGGTGATGAAATTAGGCAAGAGCTTTCTGGGATAATTAGAGCCTTTAAGCCAACCTTCTTTGTTATGTTCTACCTCCTATTTCTCATATTTTCTTACCCTTTCTTTATTTTTTATTGTTTTTATTTAGATATATATTTTTTCTCAACTCACCTCTTCCCCCCCACTCCCTTTCTACCCCCTTGAATGAGTCCCACACTAGCAATTTACTCAGGAGATTCTGTCTGTCTAAATCCCATGTAGATTAGATCCATGTATGGCTCTCTAAGGTCCTCTTTATTATCTAGATTCTCCGGGCTTGTGAACTGTAGACTATTTTTTTCTTTGTTTTATGTCTAAAAGCAACTTATGAGTTAGTACATATGATAATTGTCTTTCTGGGTCTGGGTTGCCTCACTCATGTTGTTTTCTTGATCATTTGCCTGCAAATTTCAAGATGTCATTATTTTTTTTCTGCTGTGTAGTACACCATTGCATAAATAAACCCATTTTCCTTATTCATTCTTTGGCGGATGGACATTTAGGTTGCTTCCCGGTTCTGGCTATTACAAGTAATGTTGCTGTAAACATAGTTGAGTACATGACCTATGATTGAGCACCTTTTGGTATAACATTTCAAAAGTACTCTGTCTTCAGAACTCACTATACCTAAATGACAGGTGGAATGCCACTCAGAGACCTTGCCCCACCTGGGGTCATGTTTTTAGCAGCCTTGTTTTTTATATAAGGAGATTAAGAGTTTTGTGAGATTTGTCGGGACTCATTATAGATATGAGTGGCAAATTACCTTTCCTTATCTACTTCCTCAGCTCCCAACACTTGAGAAGGCCATCAATGTTATTTGCAGAGCTACAATCCATACTAGCCATTCTCCTGCTTCGAATGCAAGTAAGTTTGAAACCTTTCAATCCCCCCAGTTATGCTGGAAATTCAACTCCTCTACAGGACAGGTAAAGTTTCTTTTTTTTTCATACTGGTTCCTTTAACAACATTTGAGAAACTCCTTGAAGCACTGACCTTCCAAAATTTATACCTCTGGAAGGTGTTCAGGAGTGGGAAACTAGCCTGGTCTATTAAGCCCTTCAAAATGGGCCATCTTTCTCCAATGTCCACAGAAAAGCTTTTGTTTATCTTCTACAAAATTTCAAACAGGGCCTCAAATAATTTCTTAAAACATCCCATCTAAACTGATTTTTATTCAAATCTGACTTTAATATCTACTTTACAACCCAAACTACTGGTTTTAATTTCTCATGCTTGACCCCAATATTCTGTGAATCTTCAATTTTTCTCCAATTAATTGACAAATGGACAGAGGTTCCTTATTTCTAGTCCCTTTTTCATTTTTTCTCCTGTCCTTCCCTTTGTTTTCTAGACTCCCCTAACCAGAAAATATGAGCTTTGAGCTTCTAAACAGAATGACCCAAAACTTCTCTTGGATCCTGATCCTGACCCTGCAGATGAGTCACTTCCTTATCAAACTTCACCTGAGGGTTCCTCTACTCTATCTCTCACTCTGCACTTCTGGACTTGCTTTCTCTTCTGCATGGCCTCCATTCTCTTCCCCTGACCTACTAAATTACCTTTCTCAGTTACAAAATGTATCACCTATCCTCACCCCTTACTCCCATCATCCCTTCTCCACTCCCCAATCTCTTCAATTTACCAACTTTTTTCTTTCCTGCATTCCTTTTTTAGGGAGGGACAGCATTTCTCTGTTGCTTTGGAACCTGTACACTTTCCTGCATTCTTTACCTTTCCCCTCTATCCTCATATTAACTGAATCCCTAACTGTAGTTTAAGAATACCCTACTAAATACAGTTTTGTAGCCTAACTCTCAGCCCAGTTCTGGACACTGACTCTACATACATCTTCTCTCCAAACTGCCATTGTCCCTCCAAGCTGACAACCAAAATCTTTCTCCCTTTGATTCTACTTCTTTACTTCCTCTCGCTAATCACATAGCCCACTCCTAAGACTGCCCCTCCCTTCCACATTCACTTAAACAAACTTGTAGTTTTAGATAGTCTCATCTGTGTTCATAGTCAATTTTTCAATGTGAATCTTCCAAGTAGAGGAATGATTGTGCAGTTTTTCAAAAGCCTTTCTACATTTCAGAAGGATATTTTTGGATATCTTTTGTATTTTTCAAGACAGGGTATCTCCGCGTGGCCCTGACTGTCCTAAAACTTGCTGAAACAACCAGAGATCAGGTTGGCCTCAAGCTCAGACATCCAATTGTCTCTGCCTCACTAGCGCTGGAATTAAAGGCTTTTATTACCACCACCTGGCCTGAAAAGTATTTTTTTCATGATTCACACAGCCTATTCTTAACTCTGTTAAGATATCTATTTTGTTCTGATTTCCATTTTCACACCTAATGAAACAGGCAGGATCTGTCAGTCAGCTACTCAATTTGTTCACAATTTATATCAATAAACCTGAATATTTCCAATGGAAAGGATGGTACCATCTGATAGGAATCAAATAGGAATTACCAAACAAACCAGGGTAGCAATAGACACAAGAGAGACCGTATAATTTCATCCCTACTACTCAGAATTAAAAACAACATCTACAGCCAGGTTGAATATTACAAAATTAGGGAAATCACCCACAAGATCGATGCAATCCCCTCTCTTTTCATGACCTCAAAGTGTCATTAATACACATATTCAAGACCCTACTGTCTTCAAGGACCTGCCTATTTTTTTCACATTCAATTTATCTCTCAGTCACCTAGATAATTTTAAAAGTACTTCAAAAATTCAAACCATATTTCAAGGAACCTCATACATGCCATCTATTTCTGTTTTATTTGATATTTGGCTTCTGTCTTCTTGCTCCCAAACTTTCAGAACTGCTCCTCCCATTTAAATATAGAGGGCCTATATAAAAACCAAAAATGACTTCAGCATTCCATTGTGCATTTGGAACACCAATAATGCTCATTGTCTTCTTCATATTCCTTATCTTTTTCCAAACTCCACTTTCAGGATAGGACATTCTGAAATAAGAGGGTATACTCATTTCTTCACCCCTGCAGTGGATAAACAAAATAAGATGACCCAGACCCAAACATGAGGCAGAATGAGAGAAACACTGTCAACGAGGCTGAGGAATGATTGTAGGAGCAAGAGAGACTGAGTACACAATGAGAACAGACCCCACAGTTCCAACTAATCTGAGCTCCTGGGGGCTCATAGAGAATGATGCTGCAACAATAATGGAAACCACGTGGATCTTCACTAGATTCTCTGCATACATACTGTGGTTGTATAGCTTGAGGAATTTGTGGTAATCCTAACAGTAGGATTGGGTGTGTCTCTGACTATTTTTGCTTGCTCTTAGGACACCTTTCCTCCTATTGGGTTGTCTCATGCAGCATTGAGTTGAGGATTTGTGTCTACCTTTAATGCATCTTGTTATGCCAAGTTGTGTTGGTATCACTAGAAGGCCTTCTTGTTTTAGAAAAGTAAAGGAGCAACAGTGGATCTGGGAGTGAGAGGAGGTAGAAGGGAATGACTTAAAAAAGTGTTGGTAGGAGAGACAGCAGTAGGGATATACTACTGTATGAGAGAAGAATAAAAAAAGGGGGAAATGACAAAAAGAAAAAAATAGGTTTTCATCAGCTAGGTAAAAATAGACATCAACATCAAAGATTCCATTCTGAATAAAATATTAAGACTGTATCCATATATTTCTAACTCATTCCTATAGCACAGAACTGGAGGCAGTAAACTTTCTTACATAATCTGAGAGAGAAAGCTCATTCATTTGGAATTTAAAAATGGTAAAGGAGCCTGAAGTTGGTGGCTCATGCCTTTAATCCCAACACATAGAAGGCAGATCCACTTAGGAGGATCTCTAAGTTCAAGTACAGCCTTGTCTACAGAGCAGTTACCAAGACAGCCAGTACTGCTTAGAGAAATCCTGTCTTGAGTAATCAATTGTACTAATATTAAGTTATACTAATCTATTAAAATAATAGATTATACTAATTTTCAACTTACTGACAATATGGTACCTCAAGTAACTAACAATTTCTCTCATGATTTATGTTTCTTTGTTTGTTTGTTTGTTTATTTGTTTTGAGACTGTGTTCCTTGGTGTAGCATGGACTGTCCTAGAACTACCTCTGGAGACCAGGCTAACATCAAATACATAGAGATATTTCTCCTTCTGTCTACCAATTGCTAGGATTAAAGGCATGCACCACTATCACTTGGCTCTTTTCATGTTTTACTTTACATACCATTTATTTAATATTTTTAAATCATTTTTAAAATTTAATATTCTACTAAGGAATGATGAAATAACACCACTTTTTGTTTTTAATGAAGTTAAAAATGAAAAGTGTCTTTTAATTTGAGCATAACTTTTTGTTATAAAAACCTGCTTTACCCTAGAATCCTAATTAATTGAAAATTAATGTTTAAAGAATTTGTTTTCTACTGTCTTGATACATACATACACACACAAACATACAAAAACATTCTCATTTTTCATTTTAATTTGTAAGAAAAATTTCTAGTTTTTAATTTCAAATTTAACTGTTTGCTATAGCTAAAGATGCCCAAAGATTTGAGTTAATTCTTTTTGTTCAAGTTATACAAATGACATCAATATCTAATATCAACATTCATGATATATTACACTTTTAATACTGATGTTTATTGATTTAATTTGTATCTAAAATGTCATATAGTAAAGCTAGACAGAATACAAAAAATGATTAAATAAGATTTATATTATACAAGAAAGAAGAGGAAGAAGGCAATGCTAAAATGACTCTTTCAAAGTCATGTTTTATTCATTTAAATAAAAGTGAGATAGTTCATTGAGTACAAATAACTCTAAATACAATGGAAAACAGTTAATCTAGCTAAACTATATCAATTTTGGTTATTTTAATTATATCACTTCATCACCTATTATTCTCATCATATTAGACCAAACTTTGCTCTGAATCATTTAATTTTAGGTCTACTAATCATAAGATTTATCTCATGTGAATGATATTTCAGTCACAGAATGGTAACATATCACATTTGGATATAATGGATAATAGTTTTGATATGAGCCAGCATTGTAGCAGGCTGCTTGTTTGTTCCTTGCTGCTCAGTCCCAAAATAATAACTCAGAAACTATATTATTTGCAATAATGTTTGGACAATAGCTTAAGCATATCTCTTCTGGCTAAGTCTTATATACTAAACTAACCCATCTCCATTAATCTTTTTATCGCCATGTGAATGTGGCTTACTGGTGAAGTTGCAGCATATCTGTCTCTGGCTGCAGCTCCATGGTTTATGCCTGACTCCACCTTCTTTCTCCCAGCATTCAATTTTTTTTCCTGTCTACCTCTACTCTGCCCTATCAGATTTTATTCATTAACAAATAAAAGCAACACATATACAGAAGTACTTCCTACATCAAAACAGAAGTTTCTTTCCTAATTGCCTTCACAAGCTCTTCCTCTTCCAAGACCATTGTCCTACCTACTACTCAGCCTCATCCACATCAGATCTCTGAATAATGGCTTATTATCTATATAACATTGTAATATTTAATAA
Organism: Bramus lutescens; assembly: GCA_001685075.1. Lineage (NCBI taxonomy): Eukaryota > Metazoa > Chordata > Mammalia > Rodentia > Cricetidae > Bramus > Bramus lutescens. The sequence goes on from LOEQ01014888.1 coordinate 14,150, forward strand.
TATGGTCCTGGTGCATGAGCAAATTTTTGACCAAAATTTGAAACTTGGGAATGAGAACTCCAGGAAAGTTTTGTCAGCTATCTGATTGGTTTTCAAGAACTTCAGTACTGTGTAACGCTGTAATGTTACAAGCCTCAAGGCTATTTGCCTTATCTTGGGCTAGCTTTGCTGCATGGAACATCCTTTCCTTGCCCACTTCCATTTCATAACTTAAATCCTGTGGCTAATAGCAATTCATTAATTTTATAAGTCCACTGTTTTCAAAAACCAAAATAATTAAGCACATCATCAGTTAGAATCTTGGGAAAAGCTTCTATCTTGCTGTTACTACTTCTCTGAAGAATCTATGAATGTATTTAAATATGAGTTGATTTATTATTTTCTGTGTTCTATGAAATTTCATGGAATTGATTCCATTTTGAAACATGGAATTAATGGTAATCTGCATTTGTGTTCTTAGGACACTGTACCTCTATTGGCTACAAAGCAATCCCTTAAATATGAGAGCTGCATTTCTTAATATTTACAAATATTAATATAACAGATGACATATAGAAATTGGGGTCAATATGGCATACCCTCCTATTGACTCTAATAATAATAATCCTGATGCTTTCTACAATGTTAGCCAATGTGGTTCCTATAGAATAATTCAAAGAATAACTATAGATATACTCTTTCTTGGAGAGGGCTTCCTGCTAAAATGAGAACATGTTTCCTCTCTTGTATAGTCATTATTCTGATTGCAAAAGCTGGGTCTCTCAGAGTACCCTCTCCCCTCCCAAAACAACTATTCTACAAGACTCACAATTTTCCAGACTACCACAATTATTCTCCAACTGGCAATGCAACTTTTAAGGAACAGTAACTTTTTACCATTGATTTTTGAATCTCCTCCTCCCTTTTTCACAAAGCCATCAAATAATTTCCTGTAAATATTTCATCTTGGCTTAATTCCCATTTAGGTTTTTATTTCACTCATACTGTCACTTCTGAAATAGAATCTATAACAGAAGACAAAGGGAGCAAATCATCGAATGCTTTTGAGTTTGAGCTCATAAAGGAAGAATTCTGGAATGTTCAAACAGCAATCTTTGATCCATCAATATTTTATCATTTTAAATATTTTAGCTCTTTCTACCCAGCACTGATTAAAATAAATTCAATAAGCCCAGTTAACTATAGAATATCAGGCTCTGTTATATATCTATATGATCTATTTCCCTATGACTATCATGAATGGTAACCTCTTGCCAAAGCAATGCAACAACTACTGTCTCATGTTTTTCCCAAGAAACACACAGACTCTGCTATAGTACATAAAACTTTAGAATGTGTCCATCTTTCTAGTCCTCCTATCTTCATTATATCTGCATTTTCCACTGGTGCCTATACTGTTTGGTAAGGGAGAGATCTGATTCCGAGGGTTAGAAATGTCTTCCAAAACATAAAGCTCACCTATTCATCTGTTATTCCATCACTACTAATAAGCTTCTAAACACTCATAAATTTTATCCACATTTCCTTGAAATCAATATCTTCTACCTAGTTCAAGAAAACTCCAGAAGAGACCAATCTCTTATTGTCAAATCACAGCCATTTACCAACTTCTCCCTAGGTTATTTTTATATAAGATAAAAGCTGAGCTCCATTAAGGCTTATTCAATGTCTCTTGTCTCAGATAGGACTGTTTTCAGTATGTGGGTTAGCTGCCTACATGTGTCTGCCTAGGTAGATGGACACTTACACACTACTCTTTTTTCTTACCATTTCTCATAAACCGCCAGATACCCATATCTCTTTAATTATCTTTGTTCTAGTAAAATCAAAGAGAACTATCTACATCATTCAGTTACTAGAAACACTTGGGTGTTATCTCTGGGGCTAGGTTAGGAGAAACAGGGGTACACATATCTTCATATCAATTAACTTCTCTGTTATAACAATTCTCAGGAGTTTCAGAATAATTGAACACCCTTCAAGATCAAGTTAAAATGTTGATCTCTGTGATACTTCAAAACCACCTCCTAACTGCCATATGGTACAATGTCTTGCTCAGTCTTGATGTGGGGGAAGGGGTTTGGTCCTGCTTCAACAGAATGTTCCAGGCCTTGCTGAAACCGCACGATAGGCCTTAACTTTCTGAGGAGTAAATGTAATTTGGTTGTGGGGAGATGGGGTTAGAAGCAGGAGGTTGGGAGGAAGAGGGAACTGTGTTTGTTATATAAAATTTAAAAAGTTATATGTAAAAAAAGACCAAATAAAAACCATGTTTCTTTCAAAATTATTCCAAATTCCAGATGAATTCCAAAAGTAATATCCCTCCACTTCAGCAGGAGATAATAAGTTCAAATGTCATTGTGCTCCTCTCTTTTATTTATAAGAGGTTTTGAATAAAGATTACCATCTCCTACTCACAAAAAAACAGGGCAAGAGACTAAGCTAAAATTTCCTGATCCCAGGCTCCCAGAAATTGTGGGGAAAAAAAGCGACTGAGCCTCATGTCTAGACATCTGGTGGTTACAAAAAGCTGCAACAGACTCTATTCAAAACTTACTTCTTTAGGGAAATTACCTTCCTCATCATGTTGGTAACTGTAGTGATAAGGGAGCGGGCCTGCTTTTCGTCCCGCCTGGCTCCCGCACGGCTAGCTTATAC
>LOEQ01014890.1:0-16802 GCA_001685075.1 Bramus lutescens
TCCTTGTATCCCTAAGCTCTCCAAAACCTTTATCATAAAGGGGTGTTGAATTTTTGTCAAATGCTTTTTCTGCATCTAATGAAATGATCATATGTTTTTTCTTTCAGTTTATTTATATGGTGGATTACATTGATAGATTTTCATATGTTGAACCAGCCCTGCATGTCAGGGATGAAACCAACTTGATCATAATGGATAATATTTTTAATGTGATGTTAAGTATTCTATAACCATGCTTTAACTCATATTACCACAGATGCTATACAGAATAAGGTACTGAGTTGAGTCTTGGATTACCCTAGGATGAGGAAATAGAACAATTATGGATGGGCGAGTAAGGCTGAGCCTGGAGAATCATAGGAGAGGAGGAAGTGGCAAGAGGGAGAGGAAGAGGGAGGAAGTATTGGGAGAGACATATAAACATAACACACTTTGGAACTATCATATGGAAGCTTGAATGTGATACAATTTTTTATTGATTTTATTGAGCTAAACATGTTTCTCTGCTTCCCTCTCTTCCTCTCCCCCATCCAACCCTCTTCCATGGTCCCATGTTACCACTTTACATAGGATATATTAAGCAAACAGAAAGGGATGGAAAATTCCCCCAGAAATAGATTGCATAATGATTTATTATCCTTGAATTTCTTAATGTTAACGAGAAAGAAACAACAGCAGCAGGGAGACATTGGACAATAGAAAAGTCTTCTGAATTATATCAGCCAGTGTATTTCAAGGATATGTTGACCTTACAATGGAAACCAGGAGATATATTAAGATGAGGAAGGGGTTTTTCTCTTGTTTACACATGAGAAGACAAGGTATGGCTACCACCAAAATTATTAAAGATTTGGATTGAAAAAGAGAAATCTCTTTAGAAAGAGAAATGATGGCTCATCCACAGAAGTGACTATTTTAGGAAGGCTGATTATTCATTTACTGGTCATTCAGATTCCTGAAATAATCACTCAGACACTTTATTATTTAAATCACTGCTTGGCCAATTACTTAAGTGTATTGCTATGTAGCTCTTGCATCTAGAATTAACCCATCTCCAGTTTTGTTTTTTTTTTTTTAATTTTAACATGAGGTCATGGCCTACCAGCAAGGTTTCAACAAGCCTGTCTCTGGCGGTTGCTCCACGGCTTCTCTTTGACACTGCCTCCTTTCTTCCAGCATTCAGTTTAGTATTCCCCACTTAGTTCTATTCTACCATATCATGGACTCAAGACTGTTTCTTTATTAGCAAATGGTATTCAGAGCATACAGTGGGAAATCCCACATCATGTGACATCCATACAGGTGGTAAGGAAATCTCATAAGGTTTGGAGCAGGTTCTGTTTTTGTCTTTGCAGGAAAATACTCACCTTCAAAAAGTCAAGAGACCCTGGACATCTAAATACCTAATTAGGAAAATATAATTATCCATATATGATCACTAAGCAAAGATAATTATGACTTATGAGGGCAGGTCATCTGAGGATAAGAATATCTGAACATAAATGACAATAATAGTCATGACTCACTTAAAAATTAAAGCTGGCTGTGGAGTTGGACAATGGTTCTATCCATCTTTAAATCCAAGCATGTTGTTGAAAGAAAAATTAAAAGTTTCTGTCTCATGTCAGAAACTGTCTGGAATGGGACAGAAAGAAGAAATAATTTAGAAAAAAATATTTTACTTCAGATCTATTTTTGTTTCTATCATACTTTTCATTGAATATATGTCTCCATAAATAATGTTTAAGTTTTCCACAATGAACAATGAATTTTCCAGCAGTAATCATTGAAGTTTTCAAGAACATGGGGCCCCACAACCATGAGTTCACACAGTTGATATGATGTCATGGTGCTGGTAGTGCTACTTTAAGATCTGTTTTGGTACAAGCTGCTCAAGATGGTTTCAACTTGGTTAGCTGAAATGGTGCACCTTTTAACAATATTCTGGTCAGAACTCCAAATAGGAACCTCAGAAGAACCCTGCTCAGGGACTATTTGCAATTATACCAGACAGTAATCATGAATCTTAGCCATCATTTTACCTAATAGGGTCCCAAAGAATGATCATTGCCCCCAAGAGAGCTAGAAGTAATTCTAGAAGATGAGTTCCCCTCTATCAACAAATTTGTCTTCATGGTTAGGGACAAATAATTGATATAGGGTTTGAGGTTTGGGAGAACTATGAAGGCTCAGGGATCTCTTTGAAAAAAAAAGGGAAATTGGATGGGATAATAGATTAGCTTGAGCTTACTCACATTAATGATATTAGTGAATAATACAGTGAATATATGTGACCTATTATTTATAGGCAATTTACATAATTATATTGGTATAGATTCTTGTATATTGATACAAACTTAAATTATATTGAATATGTTCCTATTTTCATCTACAATATTTATATACCTAGGCAAAGTTATTTTGTCATATTATATGCATACATGCTTCTACCTCTGCTTAAGACATTTTGTATATAGACAAAATTTAGGACATATTTGTCATATTGCAATATATATTTCTTCCTCTGACCAAGATACTTATACATTGTTTACATTTTGATGTCATTGTCCGAATTTGTTTCACAGTTGTTTAAAGATTGTTTAGTATTCTAATAGGAAGGATTCATCTTTAAGTTATATAGCTATTAAGATTCATAGGTCAATACTCATCTATGTTTGTCATACTTATAGTTAGACTAATAAGGTTCTTTAGATACGTAGAGATTATATGCTTCATATATAGGTAATATTTAACCACTTCAAAGAGCTGTAGAATATGGAATTTAAATAACTTAGGGTTCTGTTGACATGAGACATGATTGTTCCTGGCAGCACCGATCTATTCCTGAAAAAATGTTGAACACTGAAGACATTCCACTTGGAGCTTCTTTTCTTCTTGGCAAAACTGGCCTTTGGGCAAGGAACAGCTCATGCATTGACTACTGACAAAATGCATGATGTCAGGGCAGGACAAACAGGATACAAGAAAAAAGACTGTCAAATCCTGCCATCCTGCCAATACAGTGTAAGATGGTTTTGAAATTTTTTCTGCTTCTAAAAATGGTCTGTAAGTTACGCTAGGCCTTAGCCAAAGTTGTTTGTTCCAAAGTTGTAAATGAGACTTTGTGTGTTTGCCCAGGTAGCCAGTTGTCTCTGTCACTTATTGCACATTTTGGCAGTTGCATGATTGCACTTCCTGCTTACTCAAGTAATAAAATTTTCCTTGTCGGGGCTTCAATGTGGTTAAAGACTAGATAGACATAGTCAAGTCATGTTTCTTGCTTGATATGCTTAAAATTGGTTGTAATTCTAATTTTTATATTTTATATTTGTTCTTATTGTATATAACTTTGTATTTAGCTTAGAACTCTCTTATTTAAACATAAGGGAAATCCTTCAGCCAGTAACCTTTAAGTTGCCAACCCTCTTGGGCATTGCCACTTATACTATAACTGCCAATTTAAATCACACTTCTGCTTGCACTTCCAACTGCTGGATTTGTTTCCTGTTTTCCCATTCGTGAAGAGGACTGTGATCTGTAAGTCTACTGCTAAAATAAATAACTCTTAATTGTACTCAATTCTGAGTGAGTGTGGGACTTCATTTCAGCACCCATCTTCAGGCTTGCACTCCCACCAGCAATGCAGAAGTGTTCCCTTTAACCCACAGCCTCTTCTGGTAAGCAGGAAGAACACTGCATACATAACAAATAAACAAATCTTTAGATAAAATGGCAGCCTACAGAATGAGAAAAGACCTTCACCAATCCCACATCAGAAATAGCTCAGATATCCAAAATATACAAAGAACTCAAGAAATTATTCACCAAAACAACAAATAATCCAATAAAAAATGGAGTACAGACCTAAACACAGAAGTCTCAACAGAGGAATCTAAAATGACTAAATGACGTTTAAGGAAATGTTCAACAAACTTAGCCATCAGAGAAATGCAAATCAAAGCAATTCTGAGATTCATCTTTACACCTGTAAGAATGGCCAAAATAAAAACGCTGAAGATAACAAGAACTTTCTTAAAATACTAACATTTATAAAGGTGATCTAAGAAGAATTTCCTGATGTGAGAGTTTGCTCCCCAACTGAACATATCTTATCTTCAAGTTAATCTTTTGTTCCAGAAATTTGATACAACTCAACCACCTCGCCAAAAAAAAAATGTATTAACAAGGCTACTGGTTACTCTCCACAAAGTGATAGCCAGGCCCTATTGATGAAGATAATAACTAAATAACTCATTGAACATGGAGAAGTCAAGCTGGTGTCTCTGGATTGTTCACTTCTACTGACTAGTGTTCATGGTCTAGAAGGTACTCTGTACTTTCTGAAGAATAAAGGTGAACAATAATCATGTCATAAATATTTGATTTACACTATAACCTGTCTAAAAGACATTCAAGTGAATTAGTGACACATTGCTTGTGGGATTAACCAAACCAAAATCAGATTGGATTTAAGGACCACTCCAGGAAATATAACCTAGGTGCTCTGGTCAGATGTCCATGAACCTGAAACTGGATAAACCATGGACCTAAGTAAAAACAAGTAACTACTATTCTACTCAAGGATTGTAGCACAATGACCCCTAAAGAAGCATCACTTACAACAATAGATCAGTATCTCACATCACCATAGTCGGAGAAGATTTTTGTTTGGGAGGAACTGTCAGAATTAAAACTTAGACCTATAACAAGAAAATTTGCTGAGAGTGAGAGACTTTGGAGAACTCAGTTCTTAAAGATATGTGTCCATCAACTTCTTCCCTTCCAGATTCATGGAGCTCAGCATAAAAGGAGGCAGAAATAGGAAGTTGTTTCTTGTGCCAACAAAGTCAAAGCTGTTCTCCACTTTGTATTTTATCAGGTTCAGTGTATCATGATCTATGTTGAGATCTTTGATCCACTTGGACTTGAGTTTTGTGCAGGAGGATAAGAATGAATCTACTTGTGTTCTTCTACATCCTGACATTCAGTTTGACAAGCAAAATTCGGTTAAGATGCTTTCTTTTTACTATTGTATTATTTTGGTTACTTTGTCAAAAATCAGGTGTCCATGGGTTGTGTGGATTTATATTTGTCTTTGACTTGATTCGACTTATACACTTGTCTTTTTATGCCAATACAATGTTGTTTTATTACTATAGTTCTGTAGTAGAGCATGAAATCAGGATGGAAATACCTCACAAAATTCTCTGTTTAATCTATGATGGGGTCACTTGCTGACCCACCTGAAAAATCCTTGTCATCATGTCAGTGTCCAGAAGCCCCAGTGTAGTGATACTTCATCTGTATTTTAATAAATATGCTTGCCTGAAGGTCAGAGAGTAAAACAGACACCATGTTCAGCCTTAGCGACCAGGCACTGGTGGCATGCACCTTAAATTCCAGTAGCCACTCTAGTTTGCCATAGAAACTGGACGGTAGTGGTGCATGCATTTAATCCCAGTCCTAGTGAAAAATATAAGACGGGAAGAGACAGCTCTCAGAAAGAGTCTCAATCTGAGGATTCCTGGAGGCAGGAAAGCCATTTTAGACTGAATAAAGGTAAGAGACAGTGGCTTGATGTTTTACTTTTCCCATCTTCAGGTTGACCCAATAATGTTGCATTTTCAGCACCTTTTTTTTGGTGGTGCATGATGACCAAGGTGGAGAACACCCAGGTGCTGTCTGGAGGAAATATGTCACACTCAGCAAACTCAAGCAGTGCACCTCGTGAGTTGCTGACTCTGGAATACTCCCCCCCTGGGTCCTTGATGGTTACATAGTAGGTGATGGCATTGTTCTCAAACAGAATCCATCATCACCCTCAAATGCTGAAACCATGCAAAAAAAAATCTGAGAAATTCATGTGTGCGTTTGCTTTGAACAATGTAGAAGTGGGGTGGTGTGGAGAGCACTTGGACCCGAGCTCCTCTGTACTAAGCAGTGATTGTGGCCTTAAAGGCTCCCCAGTTTTCAGGATGTGAGTACTCCCTTCTCCCTAAGATCCCAGGTGCCATGGTAATTCCACAGTGCAGCCACATTGTAAACCTCCAGGGAGATGGGTGAAAATTCTTGTTTTAAGTATCATCTTGGATATGTGCATATGTATACACATATGCAAATGTTAAAATAATATAAACATTTTAATGTAGACAGAACAAATACATTTTATAATAAAAATATAAAAACTACCTACATTTATAATATATATGTTAGTTTAACTGTATCCCATATGTTTGCCTAATGTATTGTTTTATTGACCTTAACAGGTTTTCTATTTTATTTATTTTTACATTGATTGCATAGAATAAATTTTCTCAATTTTGACATATTCAATATAGCTTCCTTATTTCAATATTTATAATTTAAATCTTAAAAGTTGCATTTGTAAGGTTTAAATTAATTGAAACTGGCTGGACTGGTGAGGAAATTAATAAACAAGTAAACAAATATTCAATTTTAAGACTGAATATACAAAATTTTGGAGCTTTATTTCATAAAGAATGCTGTATTTCCTATGTATTTCTACTATAAATCTTTGCTTGCTGTTCTTATAGGTCAGACAATTAATTTATATTCTCTCCATTATAGTACCATTACAGTATGTCTTTGTTTCCAAGTCATGAATGACAAGTTGCATATATGTATTGTTTGGGAAAATGACTGCCTAGTCACCAGAATTCCCTAGACTTACAGTCTTTCCTTAATATTATCAGCATGTGTGTGTCACTGGATATCTGTGTGATATTTTTGCTCTAGTCCAGTGTTACAGTGACTCAATGTATCCATTTTCTCAGGTACAACATTACTGTTGCCTCATCCTTCTGCCTACAGCTGCAAGATCACTTATAAAAAGATTCCTTATCTCATGAAGTTTTGATAAGTGACTATGTATAAATTCTGTATGTGACTGCCTATGGCATGTTTGATCCTAAAATACATATTTAGCCTAAGTTAAGTTTACACACAGCATGTCATCTAAATATAGTCTGGCACTAGGAATAGTCCCACATATATGAACCAATAAAAGCCCATTTATGTAAGTATATATAGAAATAATGAATAACACATACTTTTGTTTATCTTTCTTTTTTATACTTATTGATCCAGAATTTATAATTTTCATCACAATTTAATGTTTTGACTTCAAAGAACTATTGGTCATCAGAGAAAATAGTATGTGTCTATTTAATATAATTAGAGTATATTTTAATAGAATTAAATTAAACCTCTGTTTTCTTTTGTGTATTTCTTGTAAAATTATAGAACACACCTTTTCTAATTCACTTTTACTACTAAGTTGGCAAAGTAGTAATATGTTTCATACCTTTTTTCTCCATGCCAAGAGTGGTTTAAATCTGCATAGATACAGAAAATTTGAGATATTTGAAGAATAGACTATGATTTGCCATTTAAAAAAGTAATCACATCCCATAGGATGTGGAAAATCAGAAGTCATCAGCTCATAATCTTAAATTATATAAAACTAATATAGGTATCTACTGTCTATTAATCTCACTGTTTCTTATTGAATTACCAAAAGAAGACATCGGGAAATAGAAAAAAAAACTTCCAATTACATGATGAAGTCTTCATAATAATGCTTCTATAAGAAACGAGGAATGGAATGTATATTAATATGGGAAACCAAGAATATTATTTTCATCATTCTCAATCATATCTTAAAATCATGTGCAAATGGAGGCTATTTTTAAACATTCCCACTGGCCATTTTAAAAACTGTGAGATGACCCAGATGCTGCATATCCCAGAGACCTGTGTTAGAAACAAATATGACTGGAGGAAAAAAAAAGACAATGAAATGATTCCTAATGATATTCTTCGATGCTCAAAGATTGGTGCCTAGCATAGTTGTTTTCAAAGAGGCTTTACCCAGTGACTAATGGAAATCAATGGGGAATTCTGTACAAGATGGGGAGGAAAGATTTTAGGAGCCAAAGGGGTCAAGGATACCACAAGAAATTTTGCAGAATCAACTGAACTGGGCTCACAGGGGATCACAGAGACTGAAGCTCCAATCAGTGTGGCTACATAGGAATGACTTAGGCCCTGTGCACTCATCTTACAGTTGTTCAGTTGGTTTTCTTCTGGGACTCAAAACAGTGAAAGCAGTGGCTGTCCATGACGCTTCTGCCTGCTTTTCGGACACTTTCATCCTACTAGGTTATCTCTTGTCCAACCTTAATAGAAGAGGAGATGCCTAGTTTACTGTAACTTCATATGTAATGACTAGTTGATACCCTTAGGAGGACTGCCATTTTCTGAAGCAGGAGGGTGGGGTGGAGAAGAGGGGAGGAAGGAAAAACTGTACCGAGAAGAGGGAAGAGAAAGTTTGGTTGTGTTGTTTAAAAAAGGTTGAACAGTACAAATAATTTTAGGAGAACATTGTGTTGGAAAAGTAAACTTTAATTAGTTGAAATGAGGCTCTTCACTCAGAACCCCCAAATCCTAATCTCCAACACCTGAATTTGTTCTAATTTGAGAACAGCATTTTATGGCTAAAAAAATGTCACTAAATGCAATGGAAGTCTTAGCATGCTTTTGACATTCATCCGATTTTAAGCTACAAGAAATCATGAGAGAGAGAAGTGAACATTCTCCCTCCCAAACTACAGATGGTACAAAACAGCATAAATTCCGGTTTTCTACTCACCTGCATTTCAGATTTGTGACGCTGTTTTCATGGCACAAAACTGCAATATTGTTATTAAAACCACTCAATTTCTACTGATTTTTTATGGTTGTTTCAATAAACAAACAAAGCAACAAATATTTATGGCTTGACTAATAAATTGACTTAATAATAAATGATATAGCTTATATTAAGAAAAAAGTTTATGATGAACAAATTCATCTCATTGAATTTATATGACAAGTCAATATAAATACAGGGTGCCTGGATGGTTTATATAATTTTTATACTATATATATGCTTTCCAACATTCTAATCATTTAGATTTATTCCAGTACATGATAGTTCAATGCATTAGCCTTTGAGTCATTTCAAATTAGGCATAATAAATGTGAAAACAAATATATAAATATAAAATGATATCACTTGCCATTGGCAAAAAGATAATAAAATGGTGTGAAACACAGAAAAAGTAATATGTAAACTTGATGCCCTGAGGCTGGATGCTCTGTATAATATGTCATTTGAAATCATTCAAAAACAGGTTTATAACTTCTAGAGAATACTTTATTAAGTTGTCATAATATGAATGTGTTATTCAGAAATTTGTACTTTATTATATAATAGTAACAATATTTTCAGCAGTTGTGTGGAAATAAATCTTTTCTATAAAAATTTTGGTAATCTAAGTAATAGATGTATCTTATTTTTATAGATATTTATAAACATTTATTTTAGAAAACACTAACTTTAGGACAAAAACTAAACTTTTTTATAGAGAACATAATATCTTTAAAATGAAACCTCTCTTAATTGCACATTAGAATGAAGTTATTTCCTATACGTCAAATAAACCAATGCATTTATATTAATTAAAACATGATTTCTGCATGAATATACATTCATATTTATATATGTGTGTCTTTAGCAATAATAATAAAGGAAGAAAAGGCTAACAACTTGAAAGTGTGGGTGCATGGGAGGAGTTAGAGCGTTCTTTGGAAGGACTGGAGGGATAAAAGTGAGGGTGGAAAGTAATATCTTTCTTTTTCAATTAAAAATATATTTAAAAATACGTCCAGAATACATACCTATGTTAAGCAATTTTTTCTATCATTAATTGCTTATTTCTCTCACCAATTGCTTGCTTGTGAAGGTAATTGACATCTTTAGAAATGCAGAGTCTGCTTTCACTTCCCATAGTCAGTTCCTGTTGTTTCCTAATAAGGTTCCTTGGGAAACTCAAGTTGTCTGCATCATTCTCAGTTACCATCTGTGCTTGCTAATCATGGAAAGAGAAATTTTAATTGAAAAATTGCCTCCACCGGATTGAGCAATGCGTATGTCTATGGGTGAATTTTCTTGATGAATTATTAAAAAAAAAACTGGTTCAATCCCCATTGTCAGTGCCATTTCTGGGCTTGACCTATATAAAAAGGTAGGTGAACATGAGCCACATAGCATCCTAATAAGCAGCATTCCTCAGTCACTACACTGTCAAGTTCCTGCTGGCTACCCTAAGTGATCAACTGTAACCTGTATAATGAAATGACCCCTTTCTTCCCTGGTGGGCTATTTACAAAAACAATGGCAAGGAAACTAGAATAGACAATTGTACAAGGAGATTAGCATTGTTGCTGCCAAGAATCTGATGATTTTGTTTTAGGAAAATATATGGGGAACATTTAGAATTGTGGATTGGAAAAACCGTTGATTTCTCAACGTTTGTCAATTTTGTGGAAGACAAGGGATGAAAGTGTTGGGAGAAATGTGAAGATTGGAATCTTAGCTTTAGAGGTTTCAGAAGGAAGCAATGATTTTCCAGGTCAATTCATGTAAGATTTTTGATTAAGAACTCACGGAAGTAAAACCTTTGTTCATAAGGACAATGGAAGCTCATTAGGCATGGATGAAAATCAGTTATGATTAATGATAAATGAGCATTGTTTAGGTGAGATCTCCTGGGAAGTACTTCCTTATAGTTAACGCAGAAGCTCAGGGCAAGCGAGCAAAGACAGAAATCAAGATGGCTGCTGAAATTAGCCTTGTGTTTTTCTTTCATAGGAACAGGGCTCAAATTACAGAACACACAGGCTAACTTACAACAATCTACAACAGCAGTTCCAAAATATACAAGTCCCTTAATCACCTTGCTTGGCAGAGGGTGTATACACAAAGCAGATACAAATATACAGGCAAACAATCATACAAGTAAAATGAATTCAAAAATTCTAAAATTTACGGACTTCTTGAAAATTATTCTACTGACATAAAACAAATAAAAAGAAACTATAAAATAAAACTATATATAAAATTATAGATAAAAATATTCTATGACATTTTTGCAGGTTTTCTAGATGTTTAATTTTACTTTTCAATAGTGTAAGGACTATATGCTAGATATATTTTATCTATCAAATTATGTCTGCTTAATATGTATCTTCTCAAGTTACTTTGAAGAAAATAATGTCTTCAAGAACAAATTTTAATATTTTTCAAATTTTAATTTTATATTTAGCATAACTATTCATTAAATTCAAAATTAACAGAACTAATTTTATTATGAATCAAAGTACACACATGCTGGTGCCTAAATCTTTCTAAATAACTTTGCTATGTTTCATGTCATATACACATTTAATGAGAAGATCTTCTTGAATACTTTATTAGCAGTTTTTAAACTTATTATATTATTTTACTAAGAGTCTATGATTCTAGGCTCCACTGCCTTGTCTAATTCTCTGAGAGGGTGTGTAGAGACTTGCATTTCATTCTGTCAGCATGATAAATTAAATAAGTAGCCTAAAAAGGTGATTACTTCTGCTGCCTTTTCTAGAGCAATCTGTGGTTGCTCAAGTGATTTGGAAATAATTGTTTGATTTATTTACTTCTTTAAGTAGCTTATGCAAAATTATATGCATTTGGCTATAACATATTTCTTAATTGATTCATGTGAAATTGTAAAAGATAGCATAATTAAATAATTTCTCCAAGTATGACAGTGGATAACTCTAATCATAGTATGCCATTTGTCATTTTAGTACAAAGGAAATTATAAGTTAAAGAAAATGACAAGGTTTATTATTACTGTGTTAATGACTGCATCTGAATTGATATTTTTGTTTAAATTTTAGCATGAACCTTGTAGAACCTTGTGAGAAAGTTATCTGTAATTACATTTTCATAGGTTATCCATGCAAAGAATGGTAAATGGAGTAAATGTGTCTATGTTTGTTTTAAGCTGATTAATGAACAGAGTAAAGTTTATGATAAATACATATCATGGTTTGCTCAGAAACTGAGTAGTTAGTTCAACATGTAGATCCTATCATCTCTATGGTAAGTGTTTCAGAAAATATTCAAAGTGACTACCACATGCTTACCCATGTTCATATTATTTTTTGTATTATACATTGACATTTGCATTTTGGAGATGATAAAAATAAGAATATTATTGTTTTTTTACGGATTTACATGTATAGAAGGCAAGTTGATAGGGTTTTCTATAAATTATATATATTTGCTTCAAACAAAAACAAACTAAAAAAATGAATGATTGTGCTTAATTGGGAAGTGTCATCCTTGAGGTTCTATGATTAGGAAAAATTGATTGACGGGAGTACCATAGCTCATCTTGTCTTCTCACTTGATAGCAGCAACAGCCTTTGCAGCCAATTTTCAGTTATTTTCACCATACTGGACTTTCTTTATTTTCAAGCTATGAGAGAAAGAAGCCCCTCCCTTAAGTTGCTTCTTTTAGATGATTCTGTCACTATACTCCTAAAAATAAGTAGTATGAACAATATCAATAAAAACTAGAGAGCTTTTTAGATTATCTCATTTTAAAAGATTGAAAAATAGTCAATAATATTAATTTACCAAAGAACAGAGAAGTAGTTAATTGGTAACTTTTAGAGTAAATATAAATTGGTATAAATGCACTGAATTTCATTTGGGGGGAAAATACATTTTAATATGTAAGGTGTTCATTTATTTAAGATCTTTGTTAATCTACTTATTTCGTTTCCAAACAATCTTTCTAATGAATAATAGTTTTGGACTAGAGAAATAGTCCAGTGATTAAGAGTGCTTCACTACTTTATGTACTTGGACATTTCCTGTCCTGACTGCCTGCTCCCAAATACCTGGCAGCCACTTCCCAAATAATTGATTTGGAGGCCTAACATTCCCTCTAAGTGGAAGGTTGATAGCTCAGGCTTGTTATTAGCTAACTCTTATACTTAAATTGACCCATACTTCTATCTATACTTTGCTAAGTGAGTTCGTACCTTTATTAGCATGGCATGTTTATCTTCTGCTTCCCCTGGGTCTGACTGTGAACTACTGACTCCATGCTTCTCCATCCTATCATTCTTAGCTTGGTCACCCAGCCAAACTATTTCCTGCCTGACTTCTGGCCAATCAACATTTTATTAAAATGAGTGACAAATCTTTACAGTGTAAAAGTGGATTATTTCAGAGCAGTTCTTCTTGAGACTCAGCACTAATATTGAGAAGTTCACAATCTCTAACTCCAGTGCCAGGGTGCCGGCCATCGTCTGCCTTTCTTTATATTTGCATTCATCTACCTTCCTTACATTTACATTCCTTTACTTTTCATGAAAGGTATATACCCATGAAAGGTATAGGTTGAGTCCAAACATAGAACCACATGCAGAGGCATACACGTAAATTTAATTAAAATAAATCTTCAGTTGCAAATAGAAATTAATAAAAAAATATTCTTTTACGGAATTAATAGTGTCAACGAAAAGAAATTGAAGCTGTTCACAATAAAATATCCCTTTAAATTGACAGAATTGCAAGTTTGAAAATGAATCTCTTATATGTACCAATCACCATAGCTTAGCAAAGGTTAGCTTTATACATAACCTACGAGCAGTGGCTCTATAATAATGCCAATATCCTGAAAATTGTTATGTAGCATGGCTCTTGGTATGAAGATGATCAAAATTCATTATTAGAATTGTAGCTTATACAGTTTATATGTTACATTTACACGCTGTAAATTAGAAGTAAATTTAAATCTATCATAAATCATGGAGCATTTGTATTTTACACCTATCTAAAGAAAACTTTTCCTTCATATGTATAGGAATCTCCAACATCATCATAATAACTATCAGTCAAATTATAATCAATTAAAAATACTAACATAAGAAATGTATCATTTACTCTTTGCAAAACATCTGAACCTGTTACGTTTTAAAGTGATGATGTTAGCAAGACCATGCTTCTTTACCAGGTTCCAGAAATCTGTTTCCTTGTTATTTCTAGATTCTGGAAGTCACTGTAGTTATAAAAGAATCATTTCATCCATTGCCAAACCCAAAAATATTATAGTAACTCAATATTTTGTCCTCTAGCCACATCTATAGAAAGTTACTATCCTTTAGAACTCACAAGAAATATATTTAAATAAATGTGAATAATCAGGATGAAATGGTTCTATTCAAGTGATTTGAAAAGTCTTACAAATACAACTTTCTTTAATTTAATCACATCTAAAGAATTGACTTTTCATGAAAGGTATATACCCATGAAAGGTATATAATTTAGAAAAGAAATAAAAGATTTTTGAAGTTGAGAAGTATTGAATATCTGCTATTAAATACCATGTTATTATATGGGTAGGACATCATATGCTTTACATTGCATTTTTTTTATAAGAACTAATTAACCCTGATCTAGAAGTAGTTTCAGGAAAAATATGTTGAGTTATTGTGGAAAGTATTTATGTACAAACACATTTATAAATTACTTTTTAAATGTTGGCCTCTGTATCCAGCATTGATTTTTGTTGGACAGTGTCAAAAGAAGCACTCTTTTTATTATAATTAGAGAGAGAGTGAAGAAGGATGCTTAAAAGAAATCCCACACTAGCTCAGAATTGAGTATAATAGAGGGTTATTTATTTAGTCGTGGACTCACAGATCACAATCTTCTGCTAGAACAGGGAACAGCACCCATAGCCCGAAGCCAGAAAAGAGGTCGGACTTGTGCTTTATATAGGCATATATAGTATAAGAGGCCACACCCACGTGGGAGGGTAACTTAAAGGCTACTGGTGGTAGGAATTCATACAGCAGGGGAATTCTGTACTGTGTCTGAAAAAAAAAGACTATGTTTTTTTTTGATTTGCTTTTTCAATTTATTGCCCACTTTTCATTTAAAACAATTATATATTATATATGTATAATGTCTCCAAGATAATATTAAAATATTTTTGTATATAGGTGACATTTGGGTACAGATAATAGTAGATGTTTCTGTATATTCCTTTGTATTATTTCTCCATCTGCTTTGTGTCTATATGGATACAGAGACTTGTCAATTAACACTAATAGGAAAAAGTCATCATCATTTTCCTTAGGCTTAAGAGATACATTTTCCTACCAAGCTCTCTAGCCTGACAGTGTCTGGCAATCACATTTACAAACTTACAGAATCCTATGAGAAAAAAAAAAAACTTCTTAGAAAATCCCTGAAGTTTACAGGTTGTTTAGCACCATTATTTTAGGTTTCCAGAACCTACAGTGGAATGTTGTAAGATGAATGGATACCAGATACCTTCATTAACTTATTACTTCATAAAAACCACTATGCTGAACCCTACCTCTATGAGTTTTAGATACTGCTACTGTCTTCCTAACAAACAAGGGAGAAACTGCCTAACCAGTGAACATTATACAGATGTTACTTTAAAGTTGGTATAGAAAATTCTCAAGTATTGAGTACTGTATGCATAAGTATAAGTTAGAACATGGTGGAGGGGCTTAGAATATAGTCAGAGTACATACAAGGCAAATTTCATGTTTTTGAGCAGTATCCCAGATCCTTGAATTTTTTCTTTATCTGACAAGAATCATAGGATATGAATAGATGAGGAGTTGGGGTATTATTTCTCTTTTTTGGTAAGTACAGTATGCTTAGATACTATAATATTTATAATACTAAGCTGAATTCTACTTGTTGAATTAGCATCGAAATTGAGTCATTTTATGGTATTTGTTTTTAAGCATGTGATTGTGTTTATTTGTATTTCAAACGAAAAAATGTAATTGGAGACTGCTTGTTCATTCCCCAGCTTCCCAGTCCCAAATAATTGCACAGAAACGATATTAATTAGAACACTACATGGGCAATGGCTCAAACATATTCCTAGCTATCTTATATGTCTTAAACTGGTCCATTTCTATGAATCTGCATATTGCCTAGAGGCTGTGATTTACTGAAAAGCTTGTAGTGTCCTTCTTCAACATCTACAAGGCATCTCTTTGACTCTGCCTACTCTCTCTCTCTCTCTCTCTCTCTCTCTCTCTCTCTTTCTCTCTCTGTCTGTCTGTCTGTCTGTCTCACTCTCTGGATTTCCTGCTTCGCTTTACTCTGTTAAGTTATTGGTCAAAACAACATTATTCATCAACCAAAAAATCAACACATATAAAGAATGACATTCCACATCATAAAATCTTAGCAGATCTCTTAGAATATCATTGAGTGTATGTGCTTGTGTATGTGTGGGTGCAGTTGTTCATGCATACATGGAGGGAGGACAAACATTCTTGTGCAAAGTGTATTCATTGAGTATTCTCCCCTTGCCATTTTGGATAGGGTATTTTATTGAATCTGAAAGTCACTATTTGAGCTAGATTAGTTTCCTGTTCAGCATCCTGGAAAACATCTGTATCCATCCACATAGGCCAGGGTTACAGGCTCAAATCATAATGCTCCAATTTTAATTTGGTACCAGGAACCAAAAAAAAGTAAGATTTTATTACTTGAATGCAGGCACTTTGCCAACTAACCCAATTAAAACAAAAGAGAATTAGAGGGAAAATGTTCAAATTAGAAAGAAACTTAAAAGCCGTGAGGTGGTGGTTAACATCTTTAATCCCAACACTCAGGAGGCAAAATGAGGCAGATCTCTAAAATTTCAAGGCCAGTCTGATCTACAGTCTACTAGCTCCAGGAAAGGCTCCAAAGCAACAGCAAAATGCTGTCCTGAAAAACAAAAGAAAAACAACGAACAAACAAACAAACAATCAAAAAAAAACAGAAAGGGAAAAAGATGTTTTAAATGATCATGACCATCTTGGCTTCCTGGATCTCTGACTCGATCACTATTTCATAG
>LOEQ01014891.1:11495-28297 GCA_001685075.1 Bramus lutescens
AGATTTGTTTCTTGTACTTGTTTAATAAAATGCTGATTGGCTAGTAGCCAGGCAAGGAGTAAAGGCGAGGTGCACAGATAGGAAGAAGAGGAGGGGCAGGGAGAACAAGAGAATTCTGGGAAGAGAAAAGATTCAGTCTGCAGTCCTCACTTAGACCCAGAGGAAGCCAAATACAGAGCAAGCAAATGTGACTGCCTTGCTGAAAGAGGTACCAAGCCATATGGCTAACATAGTGAATAATTATGGGCTAATATAAGTTATAAGAGTTAATAAGAAGCCTGAGCTAATAGACTAATCAGTTCATAATTAGTGTAGACTGCTGTGTATTTCTTTGGGAATGTACAACTATGGGACCTGGTGGAACAGAAACTCCAGTCAACATTTTACTATTATTTTTTTTGTTTGCTTATTTTCTAGACAAGGTTTCTCTGTAGCTTTGGAGCCTGTCCTGGAACTAGCTCTTATTTTTATAGTGGGTATTTGGGTTTTAAATTTAAATGTTTATAAATTTTGCAATAAATTCATACTTTTTGAAATATTTTATTTTTCTAGCTTTTAAAAATATCATAAATTATCACCTAATATGCATTATAATTTTATTTTAATACTGTCCACATATTTTTGTTAGCATATCATGTGAACCTTTGTTTAAGAAACATGTATAAACTACTTTTTTACCCTTCTGGAAAATAATTTTTTGGTCAATGGCACTTATATTTTCTATTAATAAACTGGAAAAAGAAAAAGTAAATGAGAAAGAAATAGGTAGGAAATGTTCCTGATAGTCTTTTGTTCCATTTCTTTAATTTTAAAAGCGTTAATCACTTGGATGCACCATTGAACTATAGTAGCTTGGTAGCAACTAGTAGTAAATAAATTCTTTTTAGTCTTACATTTGTAAAAAATTCTTGTTGTCTAGAAATTCTGCAAAAATTCTTTAAAATTATCATTATTAAAGAATATTTTCTATCAAATATCATTTAATTGATCCAGTCATTCATTCTTCTAGTTGTGTTAGTTTCTTACTAAGATAAAATTTTCAGCTTACTTTCTAAACAAATATGCCACTGTTAGCTATATAATTACATATAATGTATAATCTATTAGTCTATGTATTTTGCAGTGTTAGTAGTACATAGTATCAATAATCCAGACTACCAACTAATAATTTTCAAATTATTCCAAACAATAGAAAAGAATCACCTTCAAGCTCCTATGATTCCAGTATTATTTTAATGCTAAAGCCATGGAAATCAGAACAGCAGCAACAGCAAAGGAAACTGCAGGCCAATATTCCTGATAAGCATAAATACCCACTAAAGTACTTGCAAACAAATACCAGAGTACATATAAATATCGAATAAAGTTGGCTTTTCTTTGTAGATACTGGGATTTTTTGACATACATAAGTTGATAACATTATGAAGAATAAAATGGATTTAAAGACTAAATCACATAAGCATTTAAATAGATACAGAAAAGGTCTCTGACAAAAATCCAACATGCTTTCATAACAAAGCCCTAGGAGATCGAGGTTAGAGGAAACATATCTCATCATAATAAAGGTTACTTATAACAAACACAAAAGAAACATCAACCTAAATGAAGAAAAACTTGAAAGAGTACCATTAAAAGCAGGAGGGGTACAAGGATGTCCACTACCCAACTCCTTTTCAATAATGCACTTGAAGCCCTAGAAAAGTAAGACGATCGAAGGAAATTAAGAGACTCAAATAAGAGAAGAATAATTCATATTATTCCTATTTAAAGACTCGGTATTATACACACTATACAAATATCTGTCCCGAAAAATCCCACCAGAACTCTTCTAGAAATGATCAACAACTTTTAAAAGGAGCAGGATACAAAGTCAGCTTATATACCAATAACAAAAAAGAGATCACAGAAACACTTATATTTACAATAGCTAAAGAAAAAAGCAAACACAAAACTAGGAATTAAGTATAGCCAAGGAAGTAAAAAAAAAAAACTTATACAGTAAAAAAAACCTTAAGTCTCTGAAAGAAGAGACAAGAAAGACACTTGAAGATGGAAAGACTGCTCAACCCCACCATGGTCACTGATTAACAGCATTATTGGTGTGTAAAATGACCATCCTATGAAAAACAATTTACATATTCAATATAATGTTAATACCTATAACATTCTTCCCAGAAATATAAACTATAAATTTATTCTTTTTGTTGGTGCAATGCATTGTAAAAGTCCTGTGTTTTCACTTTAGGTATCCCCTTTAGTAGTTTTTAACCTTTGTGTGTGTGTCTTTTTTTTTTTTTTNCAGGTGGTTCCATTGGCTTGGTACCATTTGCGATATTATTTCCCCAGCTTTTATGCACTTAGGACTCCCAGAGTAACCATAAATTTGAAAGTAAAACTTGCTTAGTAGAGGCCCATTGCTGCGTCTCTTCGGAGACTCATTTTCCCAACTCAGGCTGAGCTGCTATGCTGTCAGCTTCCTGAAAGGGAAGCTGGGATTCCCAAAGCACTCAGAGCTATAACCTCATTAGATGATACAGCAATTTACTGTCTCTGTGTCTTGCCCCTTATCTCTTCACTGCTCCTAAGTCACAATAATGCATAACTCTCAACCTGCATCATTCCCCACCCTGAAGTAACCACAGAAAGCATCAGCATAATTTTGTTGGTTTGTTCTGGGAATTCCTTAGTCAAGGAATTCACTTCCGTCCTTAAAAGCATTTGAAATACATTGCATTTTGGGTGCCTAAGTAGTTTCGAAAGATGATTTTGAGATAATGCAGTCTGTCATCCTGATGAAAATGGAATGGGAGAGCTACTTTTAAGTATGTATATTCAGGAAAACAAAAATGAAATGAGAAGAAGAATACAAGGAAAGGCAGAATCAAAGGCTAGCCTTTCTTGAGTTCTGTTTCAGGTTCCCTTGAAGTAGCCTCAAGGACGAAAGTACAAAATACATTGAAGCTAGCTTTTGACTTTAAGTCAAAAAGAAAGAATAAAGCTGTTTTAAAATGTTTAAATACTTTTAAAATAAAAAAAAATTAAGTAACCAAACCAGTCAAAGTACATTAATGTTGCTTTATCTTTGGATCTAACCTGTCTATTCAAATTCAGAGGTGCTATTAACTTCTCCCTTATAGGTAACTGGCAAAGTGAATATGGTCTCTTCCTGTGTTAGCTAGTTTTAAAGAGCGGAAACATTCACAAATTTAAGCATCCATTTTTCAGAAGAATTTCAAACAGACTGTATCATGTTACAGTGGGGGCTGTAAGCACACTGAGCACATGACCTAAGCCAAAGACAAGAAATCCTTGTTTGCATGTTTAGCTGACTTCTGAACTACTCCAACAGAGTTTTTCTTTGCATTTTTGCTTGAATACTTCTTGAGATCTCACGGGTAGGCCCTTCCTCCCATAAAAAGTCCCATAAGTCACCTCTGGGTAAAACATAAACCACCTTAATCTAATTCCCAGCAGGTGAGTTCTCATTAGCATTTATCCTACTGACTGAAACCTCTTAACATCCTGGAGAACTTGAGGAAACTGCAGAGGGTGTCAGTCCTTCGCTTCTGTTCTCTCCGGAGAGCTCACTGGGCAAGAAAGATCTGATTCCTTCAGGGTTTTCTTGTGTGTTAATTATCCTATAACTATATTGCTTTTCATCTATAGTGAAGGATATATTTCAAAAATGTAACCACCATACCTTTTATTTTTGCTTCTATTTGCCATATTAGACTTAGTCAAGCACGGGATGGAATATTTAGACAAGTGAAAACATTATGGAAAGTGCTTAATTTCTCTCAGTAAACATGTTTATTACCACACTTTACATACCTGCATGCATGGCTATTATATATGAAGTATAATAGTTGCTGTTGAAAGTCTTAGAAGATAGCAATCATTATTTTTTGTAATCTACACCTATAATGATAATATATTAACTCTCAAAAAAAAAAAAGAGAGAGACCATTGACATGTTACGGGATGGCTTGATCCATGCCTGGAATCCTATGTGTGAAAGCACACTCTTCTCTGACACGGTTAAGCATCCCATCAGTGAAGCTGTGAAGTCTTTCCCAGGCTCATAATACTCTGATGCATATTGCTGATGGAAAAGTGATGTAAAATAGTCTCACCCACCTGTTATTTCAAAAGTGATGGACAGGAAAGGTGTACCCTCTTCTTTCCTTTTTCAAGATTAAGCATTGGCTCAACTATGCTTATTATTAAAACTATAGATAGCTACGAGCAAAATGAATTTACATTATACTTAGGAGGAATGTGATTATTTTATTCTCATTTCTTGATAGAGCATGTGGAAATATGAGTTTATAAACCTTTCTCCACAGTCCAGTTCAGCTTTATTTTCCTTCCGATTATTTCTTTTAAGCACCGGTCCCTTTGTGTTGGACGTCATCAGAAAGGTTCACAGTCCGGGCTGTCTTTCTCTGTAACCCGAGTCTCTCTACTCTTATACAGATTTTATTAATGTGCTTCTAAAGAACACCTTTTCAAGTTTTCTATGATGTAAATCACCTCGAGTATGATCTACTCTTTCACGCTGTTTTAGTTTCAATAAAACAAACCATGTTTAACCTGCACCCAATGAAAGAATCCCTAGGTTATTACTTAAAATCTACTTTAATTTCCCCTTTAACTGTGGAAACAAAATACTCAATCGATGATGAGCATCCAAGAGGAATATTTTTTAGCTGCTGTCTGAGATATACATGGGTCACTTCCCCACAGGCACTATCCTGTAATACTGTGATAAGGTTTGATTTTTATCCTAGTATGAGCCGGATACCGTTTACAGCTGCCTGAAATCCTGATCAGGTATATCAACAAAAATGTAAGATTTCCCCTACTAATTCTCCTTGGTGTGGAGCTGGCCAAGCCTTTCCTTTAAAGAGATACAGTCATTCTCTTGTTTGTCAGAGAAACATTGTCAAGATTTTAAGGGTTACCGTCTGCTAGCAGCAGCAAATGAACTAAATGGAGAGACCCTCCAAAATCATTAGGATACAGCTTTTCATATTGCCTATAGATGTTACAACAAGCTTACACAATATTGTGATAATAACTTGACGGTATAATTAGAGCACTATGGTGTTTTATACTAAACATATGTGTACATTAATCACTTATGTTCCAATTTTCTGCAAAGGAAGGCTGGCAGTAGTATTTTGTGACCTGTGTGGTTTGAATTAGTTAGCAATAGTATATATAACAATGAATAAAGTGAAAAGGTGGCCCTGTCCTAATGATAATATGGACATAAACATTCGATTTTATAATGAGACCTAGCTGTCAAAGTAATAAAAAAAGTTTATATGAGCTTCATATCACCTGCTTTCTCGGATTATATATGAAGAGGTTTATTTTGAGTCAAATTATTTTGAAATGATGTTAAAAATACCTTGTTGCTTGTGAAAACGACATCTATAGAACAGTGTGAATCTGTAAAAGAAAGTGTGGAATTTTTTCTTTGAAATAAGTATAATATGGATGACATGTGGGGTGATTTGTTCATGGTAACGCAGTCAAGATTTCTTGAGACTATTGTCTTCTAATTGGGCTTGTTTGTAGAAGCGGGTTTGAGAGATCTCTATAAATAAGATTTGGCATTTTTGTATTTATTGAAAGAAAACAGGCTGTGAATAATCTTCATAGGGTTTAATTGTCCTCCATTCACTCGTGTTTGTAATCCACATATGTCACCACTGGGATGCTGGTACACTGGAAGGGTTTCTATTGGGAAATGTCAACAACTCCTAGGGGAAATTCACATATATGTTTTGAGGAAGAAAAAGAAAGGAAGGAGTATAAGCTGTTTTTGCCCAACACACACATACACACACAGGCACACACACATGCACACACACATACACATGCATACACACACACATACACACGCACATGCACATGATGCTCACATCAAAAAAACCACCAAAAAATGCATCTTCTACCCTCTAAGAGGCTTCCATCAAAAAAAACACCAAAAAATGCATCTTCTACCCTCTAAGAGGCTTATTAATGTTCCTAGAATATAAAGGGATACACATTCCTAAGTTACTCATGCCATACATACCAATCATAAATATTCATTTTAGGTGAAGTCATTATTTTCATATCTACTGATCTTTCTTTGGCATTTGTTTTATTCTAACTGATACATCTTAATAATGATATTCTTTTTGTGTTCCTGTCTCTCTGTTTTACTTTTGGTTCTTTGCAGTGTTTTAGAAGAGGTATGAGGGACTCTGAAAAAATGATTTAAAACATACCCAGTTATAGTTCAGAATTCTCAAGATCTTTTGAAAGTAATAACCTACAAGACATAATTGACATTCAGAAAGTAAAATCTGATCTACTTCGAGCAATGAAATTATACTACTCTGAAAAGCTTACTGTAATAAATCTACCTAAAAGTCTTAAGAATGCAGCCATTAAAGTGGCCAAGAAAATATTAATGTACTAACATTTGTGTTTTATGCTAGTTCCTTATAACCTCAAGGTACATTAGTAGTAAAATCTATCCTAAGGCAATACTTCTAAATGAGCTGACATGCTGGGTAAAATTAGTGGATGCAGAACAATTAAATTTTGGAAGCTGCAAATGTAAAAACTTCAGTGCTTATCTTTGGTTACTGGCCTCACATCATTTGCTCAGGCAGTGGAGCCAATCTTTGTTTTAAGAGCCTTCATTTGTCTTCCCGACCTTGCTCCCTCACCCTTTTTTGATTATTATTCAGATTTTTCCCCTGAATATTCTTCTTCTTTCTCTTCTTTTATTTTCTTTTATCAACTAGTTTTTTTTCTAAATTTCCCAACCTACAAGCTTTCTAGGAAGTTCTCTTCTATTCTCAGTTGTCAAACACAATATGTGTGTGCTTTGTTCTGACTTTGTTTTAGTGTTGTTCCTTAACACACAGTATTCCCCATGCCTCGTACAGACATCTACAGTTCCTGCCCTTACCCTCTTTTTTCTAAGTAGCCTGTCAATCATCATTCTGCCCCAGTGCTATTCCCATTAGCTTTTCTGAATCATGGTTGTCCAGGTCCTCATAGTGCATTATAACTATTGTTTTGTGTACCATCATGATAAGTTTAAGAATTTTATGATAAGAAATATATGTCATATGTTACCCTATCATATATTTCTTTGGATCTTTGTGATATCCAGTTTGCTGATACCCAACAAATGCATGCTGAATGAATTAGTCTTGGGGGTTTTGCTGGTACACAGATAAATAACTGCGTGCAGAACTGTTTAAAAGTAATATGTATAAACTTGATCTAATAACATGGTAATCTGTAATCTTCTTGTAGCTGGGGTCATTTTGAATTCACTTGCTTTTTTGCACTCTTATCTATCTAGTCCCCAAACCAAGATTAAAATATAATAAAAATGGGGGGTGAGACCCCTACTTATCTCTGAGCCTAGGTACAAATACTTGGAATGTAGTTAGAATTATGTTGGTTTAAGTAAATGGCACCTGGAGGTCCTCTTACAATATCCATGACTTCACTACCCTCAAGTATTTGGCAGGCGTCTAGTGCTAGGCATGGCAAGTTCTGCATCCAAGACACAGGGATCATAGAGAGGAGGAGGTGGGAAGACTGTAAGAGTCAGAGGAACAGCAAGCTTACAGTGACATTTTGTCTCCTAGAAAAATCAGAGAAACCAAACCTGTGAAGTCTCATCAACATGTCTGCCTAAACAAAACCTGGAACATGGATTGTACCATTAGCCATGCTTATATAGATGGAGGATGTTTCATGGAGATTCCACTTTAGATAAAGAGCTATAAGAAACTAAAGAATGTCAAAATCAGGAAAAATGGTCTTCCCCAAGTAAGAGTTCCCCAAACTGGCTTCCAGTACCAAGGGGCCAGTGGTAAAATATATACAGACTGAGCAGATTTTATTTATATATTAGGAAATAGGTAATAATGAACTCAATCTGTATAATATAATATGTATAATAAATTATAAATAATAAATTGTATATAATATATTTAACAAAATAGCAATAATTGAAAACCAAATATACACAGTAAATACCAATATCATGATAAATTTATTTTTTAATCCCAGTTTAACAAAATGAGATTTTTTTTAAAGTTAATCATGTGATTACTATCCTTTTCTCTCATTTTATATATTTGCACTATATGCATTATAAAATACAAGATAAAATTTTAGTTTTATAAACTAATTACTCTCTCTATATTTTAATGCCAGCCAGAGACTTTTACTATTCTTTTTTTAAAGTGATCTATAAAAGAAATCAATCCTGACCACAGACAGAGTTGTATCAAGTTTCTTACCAACCATCAAGTAGGTCACTTCTTATCTGACAAGGACTCTAGTCACAGTGTACAGAGTAGGGGGCTTGTCCTGTCTCCCAACGCCTTTTACAATCCTCAAGGACGACCACCTGCTCACTCTTCAAGAGTAAGTCATTTGAGGGGAGAATCACATACCTTCTTTGTCCTTTTGTGTACCTAAGTGGGAGAGCGGGTTGTCGTTGGTTTGTGTGCAGTATACTTCCCGGGTCTGGATGCCACCTCCACAGAGGGCAGTCTGATTGGCACGCCTCTTGTCCTGCTGACTGAGCAAAGGGTCCACGTGACACTCTGTCCACTCCGCAGTTCTCCAGCCGTACCTAGATGAAGAGAATTTAAGAGTGGTGGCAACGTTAACGCAGGAAAACGCTTCTCAACTCTTTTCAGATTTTGTTGTAGAACTTAAACTCAAAAGCAATTCCTCTGGATGCAGTACAGACTCTCAGACTGACACAGATTCAGTTCAGTAGCTTCCTTGTCCTCAGTTGGGCCCCGTTAGAGGAGCTGAATGCAGAATGTGCCTGTTTTAATTGCAACTACTAGAAGTTACTTATCAATATTTTATGAAATAAGAACATAATGCTGAAAACATGAAATTTCATGTGCAATTAAACTGAGCTCAAGCTTGTCCTTTCTCAGTGCTCATAAACGAAGGCAGGCTGAGTCTGAACACACCAAACATTCTAAGTGATGACGAGCCCAAACACTTGCTTTTGCGTTTAATAAAATGCATGAAATTGCTTATTCATATTGGAGCAAACTTATAATTGCATGCTAGATTTAAAAATATAACAGAGCAATTCAGAGCTTTCTCATTACTGTCAAGAGTCAGAAGTTTCTCGTGCACATGCTCTGTAAGAGCCCAGCATTCCTGATGAATGCCAGTGAATAATAAGAAGCGCTGACTATGCTGCCAGGAAAGTGCATAAAAGATGATCCCTGATTCTCAGAGCTCCAATCAAGATTATGACGTGAAACCACTGTTGGGGTTGTCAGCCTGACTCTCCTTAGAAGGAGATAGGGAAGCATTTCCTCATGTCACCAACAATGGGAAGTGATGGCTTTTCTCCACCTCTAGGAAAGCAGATACCTTAAAAGCCCAGAGGAAATGGCTCCAGTAGCACTCTGTCAGTCTAACCATGATGCTTCCCCATGGATCAGATTAACACCTAACATAGATGTAAATGGATGTGCTCATCTCAGTCAGACAAAGAGGTTAAAGGTGCCCTTGGATGTCTTGGGTGCTTGACTCTGTCAAGGGTGAATAATTTGCCAGTGAAATTCAGAGTCCTTCCCATTTTCATTTTTATAAGTTAGAGTTTGGGGATGCACACTTGTTGTATTGTGACATCAAGGAACAGCAATCAACCTTGTTAATAAAAGAAGAGCATTTCTAGATACATGGATAATTGATAGGGTAGAGGAAAGTAAAACAGAAGAACTAATATTCTATGGGAGTTAGAAAAATATGAAAAAAAATACCTAGAATGACATTCCAGTTTAGGTCATACTAAGGGATCTTGTGATAGAAACAGATTTTTAATAATATAAATAGTTGATATATTCCAAGACAATTGCTACTCTAAAAATGGAGAAGATAAAGAGAAGCAATGATATCTGCTTGTTTTATTAATGGCACTTGAAAATTTGAAAAGATAAAAAAATTAAACTCCACAGTTAGACAAAAGCAGAAGAAACTGTTGGGAGAGACAATATCCAGAAGTCTCTGGGTTCCTGTAATGGAGAAGGGACCTGGAGAGCATAAGAAAGGAACTGAATTTCTCAGTCCCTTCTTCTATGGGAAGATTGTGGATAATTGCAAACCACTATAGCCGGCCTCATATAAACCATCGCTATTTTTGTTATAATGCCTCATATACTAATAGCACTAATTTGCCTCCTCGCTGGTTTATGAATTTCAAACTATATCCATGTCCATTGAAAGTGTGGACAGTCCAGAGACACTTCCAGTGGAGTGTGTGCACTAAGATTCTCTAAGTTTCCTTATAAGTATTCCATATTCAGATAAACTAGAAACATTGCTAATATAACTCAGTGTAATGCCTTGTAATTAGTATTTTAAGAAAAAATACTGGTATACTGGCAAATATTTCAGAACCAGTTTTATTTCACCTGAGGTCAATGAACATCTCTTAGGCACTTAATGTATGTTAGGCCCTATAATAAATGTTGGTGATGAAATAAAAAAATGAACAAAAATCCCCACCTCCCAACAACTTAAAACCCATTAATTTTGTTGTAGTTCTTTACTCTTTTTAATTAAAACTGCTACATGCCTTACTGATTACTACCTATCTATCTACTCATGATGCTAACTTATTGCAACAAAGACATATGTAGCCCGTTCAATCTAGTGTCCTCAGTGTGAGCCACCTACTAAAATAATTCAGCAACCAATATGATTGAATAAGCTGAAAGAATTGCTGTTAAAAGTCTAGCCTTTATGGAGATTTGGAAATGAAGTTGTTAGTTATATTTTCAATCTGTAGAATAAGCACATCTTTAATGGATAAAGTTTGTAATGAGCTATTCTAGGGTTCTGCTTAAAACATTTAAGAAGATTCAATATTTCTATACTGTTGAATCTGAAATAGTGTTTTAAGTTAGAATACTGGTGTAGCACGTTTCAAATATTTGTGACGGCGGAGAGCTGAAAGGTCATGGCAATTGAGGACACCCTAATCTTCCTTTACTCACGTAGCACAGAGGACAGCTCCATCCCCCTGAGACAAACATGGTTCTTTCTCCTCAAGTTCTGGACATTCCTTTTCAGTTCCAATTGGAAACTGCTTGATAATCCTTGTCCTTACACGAGTGCCTGCAGGGGATGTGACGTCGTGGCATGTTTTTGAACATGGGCTCCATTCTGACCACTCGGACACCTGGCACTCTTTGGTGATCACACAGGACTGGAAGGTCATGGGCAGTTTCTCTTGCTGGCAGAAGCTGTAACAAAGCATTGATAATTTTATAAACTTTGACTCCTACACACTCCCAAATAAAATAGCTTGGGCAGTTTAATTTCTAAGTGGACATGCAATTGACAGTTTCACTGAAAATATGCCAACATTTGCAAAGTGTAGTGGAAAAACAAGCTGAACATTAATATTTGCCTTGCCTCCCTTTTAGCGGGAGTTGTTAAGCCGCTCCCAAGAAATAGAATAAAGGGAGTCAGAGAAACTGACCAAACCTGAGTTCATCACATTAATTGCTATTCATTCTAGGATTACTTTAACTTAGAAAAGGAGAAATGTGAAACTCTTATTATTTGTTAATTTCCATTCTATTTTACTGATTGAAATAAGCCTGACCACTTAGCTTCAGTATTTTTGGAATAGAAAAGATAATTTAATATGTGCCTTAGCATAATTTGATGTCAATCATGACTTATAGTTAATATATGCTTATCCAAATATATCAACCTTTCTAATTTATACATTTTTAAATTTTATTTTTTTATGTGGCCATGGATAAGTCTGTGAGTGCATGGTGTGTGCAGAGTCCAGTAGAGGGTGGCTGACTCTCAGTATTAGCTAATGGGAAAAATCCAAGCTACACAAAACTACTGACAATATGCTGACCACCAAACTTCCCCTATTGGCAGAGTTAACAATGGACCAATTAGATAAGTTTTCAGGACCAATCACATAAGTTAGCTAAGGCAAGGGTCAACAGATGTCTGGAGGACTTTACTGGGGATGTGGGTGGGGCTGTTGCTATCCCCCTTAGATACTAAAACTTATCAGGAACTAACAGCTGAGCTTTACCTCACTTTTAGCCAATTGTGATATAGAACAAGTAATTTTGTATTTTGAGACTGTAACCTTTTGACTGCTTTGTGGTTTTTGTCTTTATAAACCCTTACAAAAATAGACAGGGTCCTTCTCTGTCCATCTGCTGTGTCAGACAGTGAGGCAGAGAACTTGTGCTAGCCCGTACTTGATAAACAAAACCTTGCTTTTACATTCAAAAGTGTGGCTCCATGGTGGTCTTCTTGGGGGTCTCAAGACTCAGGCACAACAATCCCTACTGAATGAACTGGCTTTTTGGAGCCCATTCCCTATGATGGGACACTTTACTCAGCCTAGATACAGGAAGAGGACCTTGGTTGTTCCTCAAGTGATATGACAGACTTTGTTGGTTCCTCACGGAAGGCTTTACCCTCTCTGAGGAAAAGATGGGAAATGGGGTGGGGGGAACTGGATGAGGGGAAGGAGAGGGAGCTGGGATTGGTACGTAAAATAAGAAAAGATTGGTTTTTTTTTCTAAAAAAAAACCCAAAGACATAAAAATATGAGCGCTTTAGGTAAGTTCACTCAGTGAGTGTGGCAATGCTCCGAGAAAACAAACTCATGCAAAGATTTGAGACTAAGAATATGAGATTCCTTCAGGAGTTGCGGACTCCAGTGTTCCAAGAAACTTTTGAGTTATCTCCCTCACCTACCTGATATGAGAGCAAGATAATATATATCCATATATATAATACATCCATATAATAATATTATATATCATATCATAAGGTTTTGGGTGTCATCCCACCAGATGAGGAATGCAACAATTAGGGTATGTTCCATTTCCTATTTCATATCTTTCTGAGTAGGTTTGCAACACATGCTGTTGTGCTATTGTTAGTATTATCAGTTAGAGAACTTTTTAAAGCCTAAGTTTAAAACTGAACTCATATTTGTCATTTGATAATTTTGTTACCCTTCTATGGGTGTCACTGTTAATTCCATTCTATAATGAAGCATTCTGGCAGAGGTTAGGGAGCTTGCTGAAGATTTTGCCAGTTCTAAATTGTGGTATATAATTTAAGCTTAGAGTTTTTTTAAACCAGAGCTCATTTTTTAACCATCTCATTCTCAGTCACTTCTCAATGCTTTAACTGGTACTAAGTCATAAAGGTTTTGCAGTTATTGCATTAGCTGGGGAGAACGCCAGAGTAAACCTGTAAACAATTGGCACCAGGGCTTCAAAAACACAATTTGTGCCAGTGATAGGCTTCCCAAGAGTTTTGCCATGTAGGGACTTAGTAGTAATTATTAAAATCACAAATAAATACATTTTCCAAAGCCACAGTCACACTGATGATCCTAGTTAAACACAATGGATCTCAGAAATGAAACAAAATGCCAGATATGCACATGCGTGCACGCGCACACACACACACACACAGACACACACAAACAAAAAGAGAAAAAAGAGACATGAATGTTCAAAAAGAAGATGTAGGGAGAAAGGGTGGGAGGAGGGGTAGCTAATAAGAATGGGAGAGTAGAGTATGGCTTACAGAAATCATAGTATCTGAATGCTCTTTATAGATGCATGAATTTGTCAAAGAACCAAGTCAATTAAAGATCTATCACAAGTAAAGAACAGTTTTCTAATAGATGTTAATTTCAGTATAATTCTCAAATGAAGAAAAATTAAACAAACACAAGGATGACATCAAATTATAATTACATATTGCTATGTGGGGCACATAGAATGTACACTTATGTGTGTGTGCTTCTGTGTGATTTTCTATTATGCCTCAAGTTTCCAAAAATATGGATGAAGAAACTCACACACCATGACTTAGAAACACAATGACAAGATGATAGCAATTAAGTTAGAATCATAAGTATTTGATGAGAGGTACAGAAGGTCTCTTTCAGTAGTAGGTGACTGTGGTGAATAATAACCATATATCAGAAGTTTTCAGGTTGAGATAAAATTAGTTGATGATGATTAACTGAGATAAAGATAATCTGTGATGAAATAACATATTGACCAGAGGAAATAAAAATATTGCATTCTTGGCCTAGAGAAATATA
Source organism: Bramus lutescens (assembly GCA_001685075.1). Classification (NCBI taxonomy): domain Eukaryota; kingdom Metazoa; phylum Chordata; class Mammalia; order Rodentia; family Cricetidae; genus Bramus; species Bramus lutescens. The sequence continues at coordinate 25,681 of LOEQ01014891.1, forward strand.
GAGTTGGTAATAAATAGTAAATAAAAAATACACACATTGCAAGCTTCGCTTACATAGCCAGCCATTATGCGGAGATTGTCTAAATTGGAGGTCTTTTTAGGTCCCTCCCCCTTGAAGATTGTGTAACCCTGCAGAAGAAAAGGAAAGACTGTAGGAGTCAGAGGGATGGAGGACACAAGGAGACTATAGCCCCACTGAATCTCTAAACTGGGCTAACGTGAACTCACAGAGACTAAAACAGCAAGCACAGAGCCTGCAAGATCTTCATTCTTTCCTGCGTGCCTGCGTGCATACTTGAGTGCGTGCGTGCGTGCATGTGTGCGTTCGTGCGTGCATGTGTGTGTGTGTGTGTGTGTGTGTGTGAGAGTGTTAGCTTGGTAATTTTGTGGGACTCCAAATAGTGGAAGTGGGTGAATCTCTGACTCTTTTGTCTGCTTTTGGGAATCTTTTCCTTTTATTGGGTTGCCTTGTCCAGCCTCAATATGAGGGCTTTTGCCGTGTCATATTGTATTCTGTTTTATTGTACGTGGTTGTTGCCTCTTGGAAACCTGCTCTTTTATGAAGAGGAAATGGAGAGGGAGTGCATCTGAGTGAAAGGGGAGGTGGGAGGGAGCTGGGAACTGGGAAGAATAGAAGGAGAGGAAACTGGTTGGCAGGTACTGTATGAGAGAGGAATATTTTTTTTGAAAACTTTGTTAACATTTCAAGCACTCTTTCAGGTCCAGTAGAGTACAGCCAATGGTACTTTTAGCTTTTTGAGATCTCTCCACACTGATTTCCATAGTGGGTGCACAGATTCGCAATCCTACCAAACAATGATTAAGAATCCCTTTACCCTGCATCCTTCTCATAATTTCCTGTCAGATTCTATACCACCGCTTGTCATATACCCAAAGAATTTGATATCCTACCCCAGAGATCCTTGTTCAACCATGTGTATTTATTGCCATTATAGCCACAATAGCAAGGAAATGGAAACAATTTAAAAGCTCTTTCATTGATGAATGGGCAATAAAAATGTAACAAACTATAAAACTATTTAGCGATAAATAAAGAAGAAACCAGGCAATTTTCAGATAAATTAATGGGGCTGGAAACTATTGTACTGAGCAAAGGTAGCCTAGACTCAGAAAGGAAAACACTATATGTGGTCTCTTATTTGTTGGTCCTAGTTCTGGATCTTAGATTTGAGCATATAGCCTGAAGTATTCTCAGGAGAATCTAGAGAAGAACAAAGAGACCATGGCAGGAGGAGGGAAGGAGTTCCAGGAAGGGTAATAGTAGGAGGCAGGTGTTATGACATATATAGTGGAGTTAGTGAGGGCAGAATTTAACCAGGAGGGAAGGGTGATACAGGAGAAAATAGGAGAAGGGGTGTATAAATAATATTAAATATCTTTGAAAACATATAAAGAAACGTTGTTTTATATTTATTTGAAATATGTTTTATATATTCAATGAAGTTACACCACATAAACTGATGGTGCTCTACCTGAGCACTACATAACATTTACTAAAGACTCCTGTCAACATGTAGAAGAATGGAATGAAAATAGATCCATATCTATCACCATGCACAAAACTCAAGTCCAAATTATTCAAAGAGTGTGTTATATTTTTATTTTGAGTACTATGAATTCATATCAACATTTAACTTTTAATTCCAATATTACACTTTTAAAAATTATTTTACCATCTGTGGTAGTTTGAATGAAAATGGCCACAATAGACACACAGGGTGCAACATTTGAAAGGATTAGGATATTGTCGTGTTGTAGTAAATGTGTCATTGAAAGTGGGCTTTGTTGTTATCAACATATAGAAGAATGAAAATAGACCTATATATCTGTCACCATGCACAAAACTCAAGTCCAAATGAGTCAAATACTTCAACATAAAGTCAGCCACACTGAACATTATAGAAGAGAAAGTGAGAAGTACACTTGAACGCATTGGCACAGGAAACCACTTCCTTAATAAAACCCCAGCAGTAAAGACACTGAGAGAAACAATTAATAAATGGGATCTCCTGAACTTAAAAGCTTCTGTAAAGCAAAGGACATAATCAACAAGACAAAATGACAGCCTACAAAATGGGAAAAGATCTTCAGTAACCCCACATCAGACAGAGGTCTGATCTACAAATTATACAAAAAACTCAATAAATTTGGTCATCAAAAGAACAAATAATCCAATAAAAATGGAGTACAGACCAAAACAGAGAACTCTCAACAGAGGAATCTAAAATGGCTGAAAGACACTTAAGGAAATGTTCAACATCCTTAGTCATCAGAGAAACGCAAATCAAAACAACTCTGAGATTCCATCTTACACCTGTAATAATAGCCATTATCAAAAACAACGATGACAAGTTATACTGGAGAGGTTTAGGGTAAAGGGAACACTCCTGCATTGCTGGTGGGAATGGAAGCTGGTACAGCCTTTTTGGATGTCAATGTGGTGATTTCTCAGAAAATTAGGACACAACCTTCCTCAACCCAGCAGTACCACTTTTGGGTACATATTCAAAGAGTGCTCAATCACGCCAGAAGGACATGTGCTCAACTATGTTCATAGCAGCATTGTGTGTCATAGCCAGAACCTGGAAACAACCTAA